>APFE030043072.1:2505-31961 GCA_000404065.3 Pinus taeda | reverse complement strand
TTTTCTATTTTCATTATTATTATTTATTAAAAAGACGAACATAAACATTATTTAAATTTCTAATTTTTTATTTTTATATTAGTCCACATTAAAATTTAACTTTAAACACAAATATACTTACCCATCAGGATCTCTACTAGACTATAGAATGCGATACAATAACAAGATTATTTGTATCTCTACTAGACTGTAGAATACGGTACAATAACAAGATTATTTGTAGACAGAATTAGTGTAGAGAAATCTTTCTTCTAATATGGTTTAAAAACAGATCGTGATACAGAACAGGTCGGGGAAGAACCACCAGGAGCAGCTGCCGCCAGGATTGGAATTTGAATGGGTAAAAATCAGAATAAGATTTATGCGCAGGGAGTCATTGCGATAAAATGGCCGCGTTTCTTTCATGGAAATGCTCTTCGCCTTTGCATACCCATTTAGCGGTGACAGAAGCCAAATGACTTTTCAACCCGTTGTGAATCATGATAGATGTGGTGTGTTTGATTTTTTTAACAAGCACCGCTGATGGGATACTCTGCGTTCTTCACGTGTTTGATAGTGCTGCGATGTGATGCTACTATTGGGGGGAAATAATTGGACTTAGAATTGAAGGCAAATTGTTTTCGTTACTAATTAGGGAAAATATTATTAAATGGTAAAGATTGGTAAAAGGTATAGTTTTTTCCAGAAGAAAAAACACTATATGATATATATTATGATGATGAAAAACAGAAACTGATATATACAGAGACTGGTGGTTCTTATATCCTGGATTATGCCCTCATTATCTAGGGAGATGATCAGAGCATCATCACTATGGGGGAGCAAAAAAATTAGCAAAATTATGGACTATCAGATAGTCGAAAAAACTGTAGATCAGAGATATTATCCAAAAATAAAGGCCTTATAGCATTCCAAAAATCTGCAAGCATTATGTACCAGGCATAGAGAAGGGCTGAATCTCATATGCACAGGAATCCATAGAGATGACCAGATGCCATATACCGATTGGAGTATACATCCCTTTCTTTGATAAGGCATCGGCTTGAACATTTTGATGGGCTGAATCTCATATGCATAGGAATCCATAGAGATGACTAGATGCCATATACCGATTGGAGTATACATCCCTTTCTTTGATAAGGCATCCGCTTGAACATTTTGATCGCGCTTTATATGCATAATAGGAAAAGTATCAGACTTCCATATAGATGCAGTCCTGTCTAGCGATCCTGAAAGGCTATCATTGGATATTTTCTGCTTACCATTCACATGATCTATGATAATTTTCCAGTCCCCATATACATTTATAGGTCCAATATCCATGAAAGTACAAAAAATGAGCAGATCATGTAGGGCCATGACCTCTGCCTTATTATTTGTCCCTTTACCACCATTCCAAAATATGGAGAAATGGAGATCTTTTAAAAAATCTATGAAAACACCACAAGCGCATGTGCCATCCTTTGCTGCACCATCGAAATGCACTCTTGGAAAAAAGAGCGGCTGTTGGACAGAGGAAGCCATCTGTTGATTTTTCTGCTGTGGCATGGTTTGTAGGAAGAAGAAGTAATATGCAATAATCTTGTCTATAATGCTTCCAAAAACCTCACTGTTATTTTGAAAGATTCTTTTGTTCTGCCACTTCCATATGAACCAAATAGTTATTAATGGAATGGGACGCCAATTAAGTTTTTATGAGCCCCACCATTTGAAGGCCTTTATTATTGAAGGATGTGAAACAGTAGGAAAACCAAAGTAAGAAACCAATTTCATCCATATGATCTGAGTTTGTGGGCAGTTTAAAAACATGTGCAAGTTATCTTCTGAATTGGCAAGGCAGATCATGCAATTTGAAGGTCCCTGCCAGCTCCTTTTTTGTAAATTATTCCAGGTGAGATTTTTATTATGGTATACTAGCCATGAAAACAAAATGATTTTTATCAGACAGCTGGCCTTCCATAGGGTGAAAGGAAATTTTTTTCCGGGAGTACTCCTTTGCTATTCTATCAATGAGATGTATATGTCTCTTACCAGAATATTGGACCTGTCTTTCTTTGCCTACCATTCTATACAATCTTTGTCCTCAGTTTTATAAAAGGTAAAAGGTATAGTTACCTCAAAAGTAATAAGCTAATTATATATATTGGTAAATGTAAGTAGATGTTAAAATACTCACTTGACATTAAAATTAGTTTATATTTATTCTAATTCTATATTTATTAAGCGTTAAATAATGAAATTTTTTGAGGTGTTAACTTTTTGTAAAGTGAAAAGTGTAGAGTGAAAAGAGATTTGGTGTTGGGTAGATCTAGAATTTAAATGGATTTAAGTTGGTTTAACTATTAGCTTTTAAATAGGCTACATTACATAAAAATACCATGGGAAAAACCATGATTTACTAATAGGGAAACTATGAGTTGGAGTCCCAAAACATATTATTATTATTAATTTTATAATTTAATTCAATTTGTGTTTTATTTTTTACGAGTCCCAAAATGGTAAATATTCAACATATTCTATCATACTCGATGGAATCATACAACTGAATTAAACTACAACTTCATTTAATTTGCTATTATCAATTAAAAATAATATTAATTTATGTAAAACATGTCAAACATATTTCTTAATCATGAAGGGATCATCTCACTTTATTGGAGGTGGAGGTGTAACTAATTTGTTTATGATATGCATTGTGCCACTGCATGGCTTATTTTAATATTATATGTCAAAAAAACCATGATTCATATTTACTAGATCAATCATTATATATTATTGTTAAATTTTTAATTTTTTATTACAAAAATATTTGAGAATATTCTATCAAGGTTATTGATAGAATCCTCACCATCCACCTAATAATTATTAATAATTAAATTAAAATTTAGAAAACCTATTTCAGAATAGACATCATACATAATAATACATTATAATAAGGAAAACAGAAAACTGATTTTGTAACCAAAATTATATTTTGTTATTTTTAAGGGATCAAAATTCTTACAATTTGTGATGATGGATTGTGATATGTGAGGAATGAACAATTGTTATTGATGAGTTGTTTGGCACTGACATTACTAAGGATTATGCTCACAACATCAAATAAATAAGGGAAGCACTCCAAGATCCCTCAACATAGGAAGGTGTTTTCGAGAGAGATTGCTTCGCCTCGTAATTAGGACTCATGATGTTCTGTTTGTAGTTGGTATAATTTTCCACAATTTTTATTTTTTGTTCTTCTGGAAAAGTGGAAACAAAAAAGAATTTCATTTTAGAATGCGAGGCCTTCAAATACAACAAGGAAAGTTATGCATATATTCCTGCAGCTAGCTCTTGGGATAATCTATTTAGTGAGGGGTTTGTCAAGAAATTAGGAGCGTTTATTGCGAAAATTCACAGGAAAAGGGCTGAATATATCAACCAGATGAAGAAGCAATCTATCCCATAGGTTATCTTTAGCCTCATGGACATTAAAATAATTTTATTTCTTTCTTACAAATTTGGTGATAGAGATCAATTAACTCCAAGTTTGATTACTCCAAGTTGTTCCAGAGTGACGATGAGCATAATAAGAAGTCGAAGGAGAAAAAAACTTGGAGGAAGAAGAAGAAGCATTGTGAAGAGGGATTAATGGAAGACAATTATTTAGGGTCATAGTTGGGTCTCCTAGTGGATGAACCGAAGGAATGGATAGACCGGAATAATAAATTTAACAAGATGGTGTTTGGGGGAAAAATTACGGTAGTGATGGTTTCCCAAGGTTTTCTTCATGGAAAACCAAGATGATTTAAACACATCGTTTTAGTGAGAGTAAGAAGAGGACACAAAATAGGCTGTGGAAGAAGCACTAGGAGCATCTCCCATCAGAATTGGAATTTGGACGGATAGAAATCAGAATAAGATTAAGTGTATAGAGGCACTGAAATGGAATGATGAAATTGCAAAGCACTTTGTGGGTTTAAATAATGGTTTCCTTCCTTCCATCTTAAAGCTTTCTGGCTCTGCACACTCCATTCAACAGTGGTAGATGTTGAACATGCATCCTCAGTGTGTTGTGATGATCGTTTTGGTTTTTCAGTGAGCACCATTTTTGTGGCACTCCACGTTATTCAGACCTTTGACAATGTTGTGATGTGACATTACCATTTTTCGGTGATTCTTGATTCCAAACACCAAGCGTTCAAAGGTGTTGCTTGTGTGTCAATTTGCAATTAATACTATCGAAAATGTTGTTGTGATGTCATGTTGGAACCTATGTAGATAACTTAACTTCTTAGCTTGATTTTGTTACACTCATTAGCCTTAGGTTGATGTAGGGAAAATGGAATTCATGTCTTTTAACATCTCTAAAATATAGGCAATCAATGTAATCCTTACATGGGTGAGACGATTGTGTTGGTATTTTGAGTCATTAAAATTCAATCAAGAAACAAAGGCATAAAAATAGGAAATTGAATCACACAAACTAACATAAGGAATTACGTGCTAAACCCCTGACAATGTGTCAAGGAAACCTACATGGGGCAAGGGATTGGAATTATTATTGCTCAAAATGACTCTCCAAGTTACAACAAGCCTCTCAGGCAATCACCAATTAATATGGACTATTTCATTACATAACTTCCTTTCGTTATAAAAAATGGCTGAATGGTGAAATAGATTTGCCCATATAATTACATCATTTACATTAATTTTTGTCATTTTTCAACAATTTCCACATTGACAATAATTTTCCTAATCCCTTTCCCATGTCCATTCAACATCTTTTCTGCAAGCCAAGAGAATCCAAACACCATCGCAACTTCTCTACTAGAATTGTCTTCATGAAAATGTCTGCACAATTATCCTGTGTATGGAACTTCTTGAGAGCTACTTTTCCACCATCAATCACATGGGTTACAAAATGGTACCTTGAATCAATGTGCTTAGTCTTGCTATGATAAGTTGGATTTGTATCCAAATGAATAACACTCTGATTATCACAAAATACATTCATTTTCTCCTGCGTCCTTCCAGTCTCATCAAGTAGACCTTTCAACCAGATTGCCTCTTTACAAGCATCTGAAGTAGCTATATACTCTGCTTCAGTAGTAGGCAAAGCAACTATTTCTTGAATCTTTGACATCCAGCTAATTGCTCCACCTGCAAGAGTAAAGACATATCTTATAGTAGATCTCCTCTTGTCGAAATCACCTGCATAATCAACATAGACATATCCATAGACTGAACCTTCACTACAATTAAATATGATACAATGGTCACTTGTGCCTCGTAAATACTGAAGCACCCATTTCACTGCTCGCCAATGTTCTTCTCCTAGATTTTCCATGAACCTGCTGAAAACTCCAACTGCGTGTGAAATGTTTGGTCTTGTAAACACCATCACATACATTAAGTTTCCTATTAAATTTGCATATGGTACACGAGACATATACTTCTTTTCTTCATCAATTCTAGGACTCAAAACCGAAGAAAGCTTAAAATGGGAAGCTGATAGAACATTAACAAGGTTCACATTGTTCATATGGAACTTTTCAATTACTTTCTCCACATACTTTTGTTTTGATAACTAGATCTTTCCATTTTATTTATTTATGTGTATCTCCATGCCCAAGATATGTTTTTCCGCTCCAAAATCCTTCATATCAAATGTCCCAGAGAGTTTAGCGTTTAACCTATTGATCTCTTCCATGCTTTTTCTCGCAATAAGGATATCGTGAACATACAAGACCAAGATAATGAATATTCTATTGAACTTTTAAAGTACACACAATGATCATACTCACTTCTAGTAAAGTTCTGGCTCACCATGAAGGAGTCAAATTTCTTGTACCGTTGTCTGGGAGACTGCCTCAGGCCATACAATGATTTCCTGAGCTTTCAAACTAATATTATGTTGTGACCTTGTAAAAAACCTTCTGGTTGTTCCATATAAACCTCTTCATCCAAATCTCCATGAAGAAAAGTTGTTTTAACATATACTTGTTCTAACTCAAGATCAAGTAATGCAATTAGTGATAACACAGTTCGAATAGAAACAAGTTTTACGACTGGTGAAATTTTTTCGTGAAAGTCAATACCTTCAACCTCAGAATACCCTTTTTCTACTAGTCTCGCCTTATAACTTTCGATACTTCCATGAAAATTTCACTTCAAATTGAAGACCCATTTGCATCTGAAAACACTTCTCCCTTCAAGAAGCTCTACAGGATCCAAGGTTTTGTTCTTGGCTAAGGAATCCATTTCTTCGTCCATAACCTTTTTCCACTTTTCGCTATCTGCATCATCCACTACTGCCTGATAAGAAGAAGTTTCCCCATCTTCAATAATCAATGCAATATATGAAGCAAAATTTCCATACCTTTTGGGCGTTCTTCTCTCCCTTATAGATGTTCTTAAGGTGGCTATTTGCTGAACTCGTTCCTGAACTTCTGCGATTTCCTTTGCATCTTCTTCACCTTTTTATTTAGAAGTCTCTCCTTCCTTTTGACTTTCCGAAAAAGGTTTAGCCTCCAACTGAATTTGTTGATTCATCGATACCTATTCCTGTTCAACTTTTACAACATCTGATTTTAGAAAAGAGGATTTATAATATTTTTCTTTTGGGTCTAACTTTGAACGTTGATTCTTTGGAATGAGAGCATAGGCATCACAACTAAAAATGATTAAATGTGAATAATGACAAGACTGGCCCAACCAAACTTCTTCAGAATTTTTACAATTAGTGGTAACTAAAGATGATTTGTTTACCAAATAACAAGCAGTAGACACTTCTTCTACCCATAACTCTTTCTGCAGGTTAGCATTACTGATCATGCTTCTAGATCTTTCCATAAGAGTCTGATTCATACGTTCAACGACATCATTTTGCTTAGGTGTATAAAAAGCAGTGTTATGTCTAACAATCCCTTCATCCTTGCAATATTGTTCAAATTCTAAGGAAGTAAATTCACCGCCATTGTCAATTCTTAAACATTTAATTGATTTTCCTATTTTGTTTTCCACTATATCTTTAATTTGTTTAAAAATATTAAATACATCAGCTTTTCTTTTCAACATATAGACCCAGACTTTCTTGGAGAAATCATCAATAAACGTTACGAAGTATAATGCACCTCCATAAGATACAGTAGGAGATGGCCCCCAAAGATTAGAATGAATATAGTCCAAAATTCATTTACTATTATGACTTCTGGTTTTAAATTTATGTTTATATTGTTTTCCATATACACAATGTTTACAAAAATCCAATATCAAGGATTTCAAATTAGGAAGCAATTGTGATTCATCAGTACCTGAAGACCCTTCTCGCTTATGTGACCCAACTGCTGATATCATAGTGAGTATCTTATTTTTCCTTCTCAGATACAATCGCCGCCTCACTGACACGAGTACTTCCTTTAAGTTTGTGAAGGTTTCCAATCTTCTCTGCCTTCATAACAACCAGAGTGCCCTTTGAAACTTTCAGCACTCCATTTTAACCTATAAACTTGTAACCTTCCAAGTCTAATACTCCCGAAGAAATCAAATTATTTCTCAACTCAGGTACATGTCTGACATCAGTCAATGTTCTAACTGTATCATCACACATTTTGATTTTTACATTTGTCATCCCAACTATATGACAAGATACATTATTACCCATAAACACAGAACTACCATTCACAACTTCATATGAAGTGAACCAATTTCTGTGTGGACTCATGTGATGAGGAGCACCAGAATCTAACAACCAATTTTCATAATTCTAAGAAACATTACAAATAGGAAAAGCTTCATCTACCATATCAACAGATAAAACTTCATCAATCATACCCAACTCAACTTGATTTTGTTCCGTCTTTGGGTTTTCAATGAACTCATTTCTTTTCCAACATTCATTCTTGAGATGCCCTATTTTGTTGCAGTACCAACATTTAGCTTTACACTTCTTGCCTTCTGATTTTGATCTAGAAAAACTTCTTACTTTCTCCCCTCTTTCCTTGGACCGAACTCTTGCTACCATGGCTTTTGGCGTGGAAGTTTCAATATTGGACTTCCCTTCGTACTTATTTAGATAAAATAGCTCCCATAACAAAATCAAATTCCACAAATTTGGTTTTGCTCAAACTAATAGAATTCACAAAGTGATCCTAAGACTCGGGAAAGGAACATAACAAGTTAATATATTTATCTTCTTCTTCAAATCTAACATTCATATCTGATAATTGGAAAATAAGTGTATTAAATACATTTAAATGTTTAACAATTTTTGTACCCTCTTTCATGTTAAGGTTATATAGTTTCCTTTTCAAATAAATTTTGTGGTTAAATATTTGCTCATATACAGTGTTTCCAATTTTACCCACAAACCTGTTGTTGAGGTTTCTTCAACAATGTTGAAGAGAACTTCATCTCCCAGGCATAACCTGATGGTATTGAGAGCTCGGGAATCCAAGTCCTCTCAATCCAAATTTGTCATGCTAACAAGTTTCTTTTTAACCCCATATAATGTTTTGTGCAACCCTTCTTGCACCAAAAAATACTTCACTTTCACTTTCCACAATGCAAAATTGTTCTTACCGGTGAACTTCTCCACCTCAAACTTAACATTAGTCATTTTAGCTATTTCTTCCTACATGGGCTCTTTCAAAAAATATTAATGACTGTGTTCCTTCAAAAATTTTGCCAGAGTTTCCTTTCTGCTTTCAACTAAGGTTTTATATTTCTTTTATATGTTTGAATTGAGGGTTTCTTTTCCGAAAAATTTTGATTCCCTTTTTCAAAATAACCATAAAACTTTTGACAGAATGAAACCCCCAAAAATAAAATTAAACAGTCTTTTAAAGAACTTCATAAAACCCCATAAATTATTTTTTAACAATTCTTTTGATAATTTGTTTCTTTCCCACAAAAAGCCTACTTCAAACTTATTGTCAAAAAATTGTCTCCAGATAAACAATCTTCATAAAAAATCCTAGAAAATCATTTTCACCCCATTCTTCCACAATCAATATTATTTTGTAAATTACTCAGGCAATATGCTTTTTTAAATACATGTCCTTTGTGTGTCAACAACCACCTCCACAAAAAGAATCAAGGGTTCTGTTGTGTCGCTCCACTACAAATAACATTATGAATTGATGGTTGATGCGACACCCTCCACCCTTGAAGAAAATTCCATGCGCTCCTTTTTCTGGCTGCAACACCCGACTCCCTGCAAGTCCTGAAAACAATTGTTATGACAGGGCGACTCGCTCTATAATGTTCAATTTACACACTAGAGTAGTTCCACGATATAGGCTCAAAAAAGTGATTGGCGGCTGGACTGCGGATGACTCTCTAATCAGCGGCTTTATGTCGGCTCTAACACGTCTTCAAATAGGCAATGGCATGGGTGTTCGATGAGAATTTTGATGGAGCTTATCTTCAACTAGAGGCTATGTTGTTGACTCTGCTGTGAATTTGATTAGCAGTGGCTCTGTCACACCGACTCGGTTCTTTTGGCAGCTGCTTCGAGCATGCTCCTCTCTATGCAGGCGACTACTCTAGATAGCGGTCCACTCAGTGTCAATTGGAAACTCCGTGACATGACGGCTTGGCTGGAAACTTAAAAAAAAATTGACTACAAAAATGTCGCTCAAGATTTCAATTGACAAATAACATCTACTTTTCAATTTTTTAGTGGAGACTGCTTCACTTGGGCTCCACATACAACGTCTAAAAAAAAATCTTTGTGATGGGATGATAAGAAAACAAACTCTAACAAACAATTCTCATAGACAATCTCCAATCTCACAATCCTCACAACCAGGCTCTTCTCGTTCTCCCTCTGATACCACTTGTTGGTATTTTGAGTCATTAACATTCAATCAAGAAAGAAATGCATAAAAATAGGAAACCAAATCACACACATTAACACAAAGAATTACGTGGTAAAACCCTGACAGTGTGTCAAGGAAACCTCCATGGGGCAAGTTATTGGAATTCTTATTGCTCAAAATGACTCTCGAAGTTACAACAACTCTCAAGGGCAATCACCAATTAAAATGGGCTATTTCGTTACATAACTTCCTTTCGTTATAAAAATTGATTGAGCGGTGAATTAGATTTACCTAGATAATTACATCATTTACATTAATTGTTGTCATTTTCAATAGGTTGAGGCAATCCTTTTCATAGGTATATTTGGGGTCCTCTTCTCCTCACGATGCTTTAGCTTGATTGGCTAGAGTCAGTGAGAGGTATGAGACTCTTACTACCTCATAAAAGCAATGTTTTTATCTTTAGTTTCAAGAAATTAGATCAATTTTTCTTTTTTCATTGGTCATATCTACCATCTTGTATGGATGTGAGGTCTGGGGATAATATCTTTGGGAGTAGAATGAAACAAGATAAAGCAATTTTCACCACAATGTTATTGAAACATGTTCATGTCAAGTGATCATTCCCTTATGCTATCAATCTTGTCGAATTTGGCACAACAACGATCTTTCATGTGGCGGCAATGATACATATGGTTAAAAAAATAGGCACCTTATAGAGTAGTCTTATTATACATTTATATCTAGTTCTCAATTCCTTTATGGAATAAGTAGAACTTGGGATTAATTCATTTCAATATGTGAACACCTCTTCATTGCATCAACTTGTTGCCCTTAATATTGATAAAACATCTCTACATAATTTTTTAATGGATATCCATAATCTCTCCAAAAATATTTATAATTTTTTTTATAAAAGCTACATCAAATATACATAACCTCGATTAAAAATAACACATTTTTCCAAACATTATCACTACTCAAACTCATATCACATAATAATAATAAGTTCATCTAAACCTCACAATACACCTGATTTTACATTTTACAACGTAACGATCTATCTCACCACACTTAAAATTTATTCCCATTTTATATTTTGTAACCTAACAATCCATCTCACCACACTTAAAATTTATTCCCACTAGCTTTACATTTAAACCTATTGTATTCCTTAGAGTCCCATGCTTAAGTAGACATTAATATCTAAATTAAATATGATACATGCCATTAAAAGATATTAAAATACTCTATTAAAATAGAGACACACTTCCTCATCTTGGATTACACCCAAAAAAAAAGAGACAAGTTAAATATGTATTATAATGGTTTGAAGGAATAATAAATTTATATGGTTTAAGTAATGTTACAATCAAAATATCCTTATAGTTTTTGAGCCGTTATTGGAATTAAACAATTTTTACTTTCTCATTCATATATATAAATTAAGTTATATATATAGCAAATATTTATCAGTGAACTTTAAAATATTTTTCACCATATAATTTTAATATGTATACATAAAATAATTAATAATAAAAATCTAGAAGGAAAAAATTAAGTAATATCAAGGACCATTTGCTCTCAAACATCCATATATATTATTAACTATAATATATATATAATGCAAAAGAATTCACCATAAAATATAATTTAATTATATTAAAAAAATTAAAAATTAGAATGAAATTTAATAATATTAATATCATTTGTGTGTTCACATATTATATAAATAATAACTAGTCTTTGTACATTATAGTGCAAAAAGAATGCTGAAAAGGTTAAACCAAAAGCAAAAGGCGACGAGGAAGGAGGGTGACTGAAAAACTTACAATATTATTTTATAAAACTTTATAATAAAAAAACTCCTTCAACCTAATTATGTACTTCTAAAACTATATATGTAATATGGATAATTATGTGATTTCAATCATAGTGTATCTTTTTATTGGATTTTCAGATATTTTATGAGTTGTTTTTAGTGCGATTTTTTAGAAATTTTTTTGGTGGATTTTTCTGGTTTAATTTCTCTAAAATCCTGCATGAATTCATTGAAATCACAAATTTGTTGGATAAACTCTCCACAATAAAAATGCTCTAGGAGTTTTTCATGGTGCTGAATTCATATATACAATAAAAAAACTAGTGTAAATAACACAAATCAAGAATTTACCACAAAGTTTTCCCCGAAATTCCCCGAGATTCCGACACCCGAAACTCCAAATTATACACTCATTCATTAAAGATATTTTGATTAGTGTGCTCATTACTAATTATTAGATAATAAAAAAAGATTTGATATTCCAAGAAATATTATTACCTTCAAAATTGAAAATTAAATGTTTATTTAAAAATAATTTTTCAAATTAATTGAATTTATTAATAAAACTATTTTATTTATCAGCTTATATATATTTTAAACCAATTTTTCATTATTCTTTATAAAATATTAAAAATTAAAATATAAAATATATATAAATATTTGCTTTTATTAAACAATAATTATTATATATATTTTATTCAAATTCCAATATTATAATGGAGAGTAACGGCAAGAGTGAGCCTGCCTTTCCTAAAATAAGTCATTGGATAATCATATCTTATTTTTTTCCATATGTATTACATAAACCTAAAGGGAATAAATACAAAATTTAAACCATACTTTCTGCATGCTAATAAATTTCCCTGCTAAAACCAACAATTTTTTTTATAAGATATATATATATTATATATGTGTGTGTAATGTGTATGTGTATGTGTATGTGTATGTGTATGTGTAATAATGTAATATATATCTATATATATATATATATATATATATATATATATATAAAGTAATATATATTATATATAATATATATATCCTAAGAGTAAATGTTCAGATTTGGTGGCATACATATAGAGAATGCAACTCGATTAGTCGTTGCATTAAAGGTGGAAAGAAGAAATATAAGAAAGAAACCTAGTTCAGAGGGTTGGACAAACACAAAATCCTATGCAATAAATCCCAGTAGAATCATGAAAAGATTAAGGAAATGAGGTGCAGAAGTTATGGAGCACATTTTAAGGCTTTCAACTCAATATCTCACAGGTACTATCTGCTATATCATAACATAGGTAAATATGCGACCAAAGATTGAATCCATCAACTACAATTATACAATTTATGAAGAAGAGAAAAACACATGAAGTGACACATAGAGCTAGAAAACATACTACATATCCCAATGCTTGGAATCACTAGAAACTACTTCATTAATCTTCAAGAATGAAAATACATCACGCAAGCCCTGCTACCACTCAAACTAGCAAGGGGACCTAAAAGGGACTCCTAAAGGGACAACTTGTAGATTAAGGGAAACAATGGAGACTTAGCCCACTGTCACCTCAGATAAGATTCACTACTCTTTACGTATTTTCACCAATGGGAGGAGACCTGGTGTATAGAAACTCACTTGTGAAGGATAAGTCAACAAATGGATGTGAAGTGACCTTAATTATCCTTTTCCTAGATGGAGGTTAAGAATGGAGCTTACTTGCTCTTCAAGCAAGGTACACATATTTCTAGAAGAAGGAGATGAGTACTTAAGGGCTAGGTTGAGGGAATATGACTTGTAAAGGAGTTTCCTAATCCCTAAAATCCATATTGAACTTGGTTTGCCAAGTGGTTATTTAAGAATTAACTTTTCAAAGGTATGGGACCACAGGGGACTAAGCTGACCTAGCCTAGGTTAAGGGGAGGGAATTTAGCTGCCAATGATGATCTTAACCTAGACAAAGAAGGGGAAAGGATCAAAACAAAAATTTCCACTTAAAGGTGTCAAATTGATCCCATGAGGTACTAGCCTAGGGAACATCAAAGAAAATTTTGATATTAGAGCTAGGGCGTGGGATATCTCACATTCTCACTGTCGGAATTGTTGGGTATCGATCCTAATTATCTTCTTTATTCAGAGGTATTGCCACATTGGACCCCAATTCATAATGTGGCGGCAATGCTGCTTGTAAGTTTGTGCCACCAAGGGGGTCCAGGGAGGGCAACGACGATTATTTGGAGCCCCCCTTGACGGGGAATCAGGGGAAGTGTCGCCGAAGCTAAAAATCAATGTAAAATTGCCTTGTAAAATGTTGTAATTTCGTATTCAATTTGGGCCTTCATTAGGCAGAGATATGATGGTAGAAGTTATGTTTAATTTAGGGTTTTTTTCCATAGAAGGAAACCCCTCGCTATATATGAGGGAATTGTATTGCGTCTATGTAGATCTATATTCTGAGTGAGAAAGAGAGAGGAGATTGTGTGAGAGCGAAGAGAGAATTATAGCGGATCTATTGTAGGTTGTATCTCTTCAGTTTGCTGGATAATATAAAAGAAAGGACTGACTGTTTCTCCGTGGATGTAGCCCAAATTGGGTGAACCATGTATATATGTGTTTCTCTTGTTTTATGTGTTTTCTATGTCTATATTTCTGCAATATATTTTATGTCTTCCATTTCTTTGTAATATATAATTTTCTAATAGAAATTTCTTCGAATTTGGAGGATACCTTGAGGACAAACTAACACAGTAGAGGCTAGGGGATTGAACTTTTTCTATGGCCACTTTATTTGGAAAGTGATGCCTTAGGTGACCCAACTTGGCTAGACTTAGAGAAGGGGAAAGGTGAAGAAAAATGGTTCTTTGAGTGACCACCTATTGGTAGATCAATGCCTAATCCCTTGGGGAGAATGGAGTCTAGGAGAATGATCAAGGAGGCATCAAGGACTACTTTGCTTGACCTTTAGGGCAAGAAGAAGTGACCTCAAAACTTTATACTTCACTTTGCAAAAAAAAACGATGTGATCAAGGTAGATATTGGTGGCCACCCACCTATTCCACTTTGACCCCCACCATTGTTTCTTTCAATTTTTTAGTTTCCTTAATTGTAGTAGAATTTACTATTTTTGGCAGTTTTTCAAGTCCTAAACTTCCAGAGCCATTTTGAGGCCCTAAATGACATTTTTTGGAAAACAGGAAAATTTAAGACTTAAATTAGATTTGCAGTCGAAAGTTATATTCCTCTAATAGATATTTCTAACAAGGAATCGTGCATGCCAAACAAAGATCGTATGCCAAAGTTATGACCTCAGGAATTTGATGTACCAATTTATCTAAACGAGGTCCATACTTTTGGCGCTTCATCTGATAGGGTTAGATTTTTGGATGTTTAGGGTTTTCTATTATTTCTCACTAATAAATAGGCCTTCGAGCCTCATTGTAACACAGTTCATAGGCATGTAGCTGCCACATTTGTTCTTAGAGATAAGCTACCATTGCCTGAGCTAGTTTATTTCCATTTCTGTAGGTAAGCATATTTCAGTTCTTTGATATTAATGAAATGAAATTTAATTTATGTTTCACCTCTATGTTAATGTGTATATTTGTATTTTTTTGCATTCTTGCATAATTCTAGATCAGTGGTATTAGAGCAGTCTTCCTTTTCTCTGTTTTTCTTTGCATGTCCCGAATGACATCAAGGTATAAGGAGTTAGTGCTCGAACTAGTTGAACCTTTGCAAGACCAGCCTCACAAACCCCGAAGAACTCCCATAGAGGAAGAAAAGAAAGATGAGGAGGAATGAGATCGTTTCAAAATATTGCTCGAGGAAGCTCTCGAGTGACAGAGGAATGCGATGATGGATAAGTTTGCCTAGTTCCTTCGGAGACTACCCATAAGAGACATATTCATCTAGTAGCCACTCTAAATGGAATCTAAATAAAGGGAAAGGCACCCCCAAACTGCAGAACAAAGGACGAAGCCAAGGTGGGATGACTTAGGAAAACTCAGCGAAGCCGCAAGAAAAGAAAAACACCACGAAGATAAACAAGGACAAAGGGAAATGGTGTGAGTTCCATAAGAGCCCCACCCACAATACAAGTGAGTGTTCGGCCAAGCAGGGTGGCTGAGCTGAAGACTTCTGAATCAGATGCATGTTCCAACTCTAAGCTAGAAACTGATAAGGGGAATGAAAAAGGGAAGCATATTATCGATGCGGAGCCTAGTGCCACCGTTGCCACCACCAACATCCAAAAGGATGAGCTCGAAGATACAAAGGAGGGGGGTCGAATCTTCCACTCACATATGTGGGTGAAGAGTTCTCCTTTGCAGTTCATCGTCGATAGCGGGAGCCAAAATAACCTCATTTAATTGGAGGTCGTGAAGTGGTTGGGCATACCAACCATTCCACACCCACAATCGTACACCATCGGGTGGTTTCACCAAGGGCGAGATCTCCACGTCAATCAACAACGTCGCCTTCCCTACAACATCAAGCCTTTAAAAGATGAGGTACTATGTGATGTTGATCCTCTTGAAGTTTGTGATGTATTATTAGGCCAACCATGTGGAAGCAGCATGTTGTGTATGTGTCTAGGCCTCACACTGTTATTATTACTTTGGGAAATAAGTTGTACATGATACCATAAGTAGCACCACCTACCACCATTTATTTGATTACTGTGAAGCAATGTAGTAAGATCATTTCCCATACCAAGAAATTTGTTTTCCTTGTGATTCACCCTTAGGGAAATAAGAAGATTGTGGCCATGACCTCCAGACAGGGCTCCTCTGCATGACAACATCAAATGGACAAGGTTGTGAAGGAGTACAGGGACATATTCACCTCACCCACAGGGGTACCTCTACATGTTCAAGTCAAGCACACCATCGATCTGACCTAGGGCACACTGCTACCTAAGGAATTGATCTATCAACGCTTTGTTCTAGAGAATAATGAAATAAAGAGGAATATTTAGGAGTTGTTGCAGAAAGGGCACATTAGGTTTAGTTCATCACCCTATGGGAGCCCGATCGTGTTGGTACAGAAGAAGGATAGAAATTGGAGACTTTGCATTGGCTATTGGGCACTGAACAAGATCATTGTATGGAATAGGTATCCAATCCCATTGATTGATGATTGTTGGTGGTTAGATTTGCATACTTTTATTTACCTTTTACCCTATCCTTTTTATTCATTTCTTCAGGCCATGTAGTAACTCCTCAAAGAAAAAACTGGGGGATTTCCCATATTAACCTGAGCTGGATGAGTTTGTGGTGGAGCTCTTTCTTCAGAGATTTCAGGCTGCTCTGACATCTCTGGTTGTTTTGATGTTTGTGGCTGTCCTAATGCCGGAGTACTTGTTCCCTGGTTTTGTTCCTATGATGGTTCTGTTGTGGAGGCACTAGGTTCCTGTGTTTTCTTTTGAGAAGTTTTTGTTATAGAGGTATTGGGTTTCTGTGATGAACTTTGGGGAGATTCTGCATGTACCTGTTCAAAAGAGTCTATATCAAGTCTCTTTTCTAAGTCTTTCATCACATTCTGTACCTCAACTTGATCACTATCCATTTCAACTAGAGTTCTTTCCCTCCATTCATCCATATTAGCATATTGTTCTATCTCAGGGACTCTGTGATGGATATAGGGTGACAGCTTATGTTTCATTCTCTTATCACAAATGAAACCTTGTGGCTCACATCTCCAAGCAAAGCTTTTCTTGAGTTTCATTGTTGTTTCTATGATTTCTTCTGCTCTTTTCCCTGCTTCTCTATTGTTGTATACAAATGGGCCTAAGTGGTATTTGATCCTTAATTTGGCTTTCTTCTTTGCCTTGGTGAAATGAATTTGGTCAGAGTTTAACATTTGCCTGTAATATTCCAAGGCAAACAATCTCATAGGGACATACTTAGGTAGCTTGAAAGAAGGGAGCTCACAACCATAGATTCAGATCTCTGTGTGATTCTGGTACAGGTACCAGTCACCTATCTTGTACTGCTTTGACAGTTGCAAAATTTTCTTGATCTCATCACTAATCTAAGGAGGAGGATTTCTTGTCAGCATGGTGGTCACAGGGTGGACAAACTGGTCAATGAATTCATTGTATGAATAGGGACAAGTATATGAGTAGTGAAATATGGCAGTCCAGAAAATGGCTGATCTAGGATTACCTTTGGTATCAAGCTTATTCACAGAGAAAGGAAACTTGTGAGACTGATAGTAAAGGAAAAGGTGATATATGACTGAAGAATACTTGAATACCTTTTCATTTTCTAGTCTCATGAACTGGTCATGGATTTTCTTAGCAATAAATGCAGCATAGTCATACTTGACAGCAGGAGGCTAACCAGGGGTGAAGATAGACATGAGAACTAGGGTCAATTCATCAACAAACTCACTGATATTGAAACCCATGACTGCAACAATAACATTGACTATATTTTTGCCTATCTCAGTGAGAAAACATGTTAGATAGGGAGGAGGACCTTTGGGCATGTGATCCTTGTCTATGAAAGTGTGGCAAAGGCGGTTGAGTTCAGGACTAGACATTTTGGTGGACTTTTCAAGAAATTCCCCAAGGGAAATGGGGGTGAGGTTTTGACCGGGCTGAAACTGTAGCATTTCATTGACTGAGTCTGTAGTAATTGTGAAGAGAACAATTTGATTGGGGGACATTATTGCTCTGAGGGTGGGATTATAATTGGCTTGACATTGATGAATAATGTTAGGGAAATATGCATAGAAGGGAGCATATACCTTGGGATATTTGATTCCCAAAGTCCTATGGTATCAGAGCCATTCATGTAATTGTCCCGTCATTGACAAAATACTTTCAAGGAGTTTTTTATCAGTCTCAAGGTCTTTTATTTGAAAATCTTTATCTGATAAGGGAAGATAATCCAAATCTCTATGAGGAGTAGTGATAGGAGGTACATTGAGGGCCACGGGGGTTTCCATTTCTAGTTCTTGTGGATTTAGATATGGAAATGGGGCTTTTAAGTAGAGTTGGTGAAAAAAGAGGGTCCTAGGAGTCTTCAATTTTAAATTACGCAACTGAATTGTGATGAATTTTGGGGTTTTTCAACGTAATCACAGATGAAATTAAGTATTTACAGGGTTTCTGGAAGGAAACTGGTAAATACCTGTATTTAAGTGACAACCAATGGGGTGCAGGTTCACTAGGTGTGAATGGTGGATTGGAGCGGTGTCAGACTACAAATTTCAGGGTGGCTGACGGTTGGAGTACGAGATGGTCGACTTCTGCATTCTGGTTGCATGAGTTTTCAGAATAAGGATGGAAAATTGTTGTAACTTTTTTTTTATGCAAAGTCAAAGATTTTGGCAGGTTCATGGTATGGACAGGTGGCTTCAGCGGAGGGGCGATTGGACGTTTTGTCATTAGCGAGAGGCAGTAAGCAGGTTTCATCGCACTGCTATTGGAGGGTAAGTGGTATTTGGGAGGGACTGTGCAATTCCATATGCTGCTTGACACGTAGCAATGGTAGTATTCATGAAACTGCTCACCATCACACGCTAAAAGTTGACCACAGAGGCTTGTGCGATATATGTGATGACCGTCAGATCTGCAGGATCTGATCGAACTATGGTCGGGGAGATAAAGTGACTGACAGATACGGAGGGCGGGATCGATATAAATTAAAGTAATTAACCATATCGGGGCTGATGTGATTGGTTATCGAGTTATTAATTAGTCCAAATGACGTAATTAATCCTCATTAAATGATGGTGGGGTTGGGTTCTTAACTAACTACATATTAGTTAATTAATCTCATTTATTTATTTGTTTTATGGTTATATTTAACCAAGGGGTGGGATATATAATTATTTGGGGTTTTGTATAATAATATAATACGGGCATGGGTAATTTTGTTTTATTGGGGAATTATACAATAAAAAATTAGTGGTTAATATGACAAAAATGAATGGGAAAGCGCTAAGTCCAATGTTTTTCGAAAGTATTTCATCATATAACATATTACTTAGGCTAAAGTGTATAGAAGGGTTTTTATGAAGATTTATTTCAATTTCCCTTAGTAAAATAGGATTTTACTTAGGAAAAGTTTTATCAAAGGAATGAGTGATCTTATTGGGGGGTAATGTTGATGAAAGGGGCTTAAGTACTTTAGGCATTTCCAATTATTGGGCCGAGGGTCCGGTCCCTCCAAAAGTTAGAGAAATGCTCTCAACCCCTCTAACTCTAGCAATTACCTTTAGCACTTAGGGAATTAGTGAAAATTTAAGCAAAATGAGTGGGGAAGTTAATTATTGTGACTTTGAATGTTGATGTGCCTTCCATGTGATACATGCCTTTGCCAAGTGATGAAAGTTAAATATTTAAACATTTAAACTTATCATTCACCACACACTTATTCTACAACCATCATCTACTTACCCTACCTACTTTATCCTAGCAGTTTCACTTCTTTATTAAGGTGCACTTAGACTGGCAAACTCTTATCAAACTTTCTTTTATTTTACATGTTATATCTATCTAAATCTACACTTATTACATCCAAGGGCTCATATTAAATTGTTGAGCTCCTTTTTCACTCTCCCTATCTACTTATCTACCAAGTTTACACTGTTTGGTCAGATCTTTGTTCTCTAATTCTAAAACATGAAATTGAAAACATGAAATAACCAAGTTTAAATTGTTTGGTTACCATGGTTTGTGGCATAAGTAACAAGTTGCACACAATCATTATTGTACAAAGTAAAATAGTAGTGGCATTTGGTCTTGCACACTTTCATGGTCTTTTATTTTTGTTGAGGTTCATTTTATTTCATTTTTTGACCTCTTTTTATTCTTTTTACCCTTTGATTTTTCTTTTAGGGTATACCCTCTTTACATTTTTTAAATTTTCTGATTTTTTGATTTTTTACAAATATGGAAAACCTTTGCAACAAGTAAAGGTATGAACATATTTCCATGCTAAACCAAGCCAATCATGATATATGACACCTATTAGTATAGGGGCACAACACAAATTGCCACATGCAACTGGCAGTATGCATAAGCAATTCCAAACCAACTACAAGTACCCATAACCACATGTAGTCAAACATAATCAATCAGTTCTTGTAATCAACCTAAAGACTGATGCATGTAATCAAAATATTAAAAAAATGTAATGTAAGTAGGTATAATGAAATCAAAATTTAAGTGACATATGCTCCATACACAGTCAGTCACATACTCATTTCGAATATACTTCATGAAATCAAATCAAATTCTCCATGATAACCATACTACAACCCTAATTCATGATCAAGCAAATGCTACAAGTATATAAATGTAAGAGACATATGAAACTGACATGCATGCATGACAAACACACATTCAACCCATTGAGTCTGAGAGTTGAACTGTGCTCTGATATCACTCTGTAACACCCTCCTCTCATATCTACCTAAGCAACTGACCAGCCAGGGTAAACATGTGACGAGAGGCCACTATGGATAAGATTAAACCTCATTGGTGACTTTAAGGAAATGGAATCAATATGTAATCTACAGGTGTAAATAAAAGAAGTGTAGGGATCTCATACTTACCTGAGAATCGCTACGAACCATTATACCCTCATTCCATTTGCTGCATTATCCTCCATTAATCCATAGAAATATTATCCATTCACATACAAGTAAAAAGATGCTGAGAACCATACATAGTTTTCATCATAAAATGTGCATATGGCCAACATAATAGGAACATATCAGCCATCAAATCCATAAATACATCATTACCTTTACACATGAAAATCAAAAGAATGGATTTCTCATTAATGAATGCAAATAACCAACCGGAGATGGGACTACCATGTTCCTCTCGACCGTAGAATGACTGAGCCAAATCTCTCGTCAACCATTCACCCCCGTGTCGTATTACAAGCATGAATGTGGGATATCATAGAACACATAAATCAAAACTTATCCATGGCTTCTAGAGGGCACCCACCTTAACCCATCAAATAATTATTCCACCTCACAGTCGGACATCACCAAAAAACCATCATCAAATTGGTCTCCCTCCAAGCCTTCCAGGGATTCCACAGCGCTTGTCCAACCAAGGCTTCCAGAACTAGTAAATCAACCCAAGCTAAGATGACATGAGAACTAACCAAAACAAAACAATGAAAGTAAATCCACAATCACCATGGTTATCTAGGAAATGGCAAGGCTAGGAAATCCATTGTCAATCCAGGTAATCCTCCATGAAAATGATAGATCACAACCAAGAAACCACATGCATGTGCCATGCATGCCAAAATAGTGAAGAAATCATACATGCAACTCAGTACCTGCAAGAAAATCTGATGTACCTACTGATGTCGATGCCTTCTTTTTCTTTCCTTCTCTTCCTTTGTGTTCTTTCTCCAAGAATACAAGTATTCCACACCCACCAAGAGTGCTCCAAGAAAACTCTAAGCCTACAAGAGTATGAGAGAGAGAATAATGAGAGAGCTCCAAAACTGAACCGATAAAAGCTTACCACCTGATCCTCACAAGCCTTTTTATGTATGAGGACTCTATTTTCTTCATTTTCCATTATTTTCCTTCATTTTCCTCCTCACATGCAATCTGTGACCTTTCACCTCCTTTTTCTCCTAATTTCCATTATTTTCCTTCATTTTCCTCCTCACATGAAACATGTGACTTTTCACCTCCTTTTTCTCCTAATTTCCATTATGTTCCTTCATTTTCCTCCTCACATGAAACCTATGACTTTTCACCTCCTTTTTCTCCTAATTTCCATTATTTTCCTTCATTTTGCTCCACACATGCAACTTGTGACCTTTCACCTTTTTTTTCTCCTAATTTCCATTATTTTCCTCCTCACATGCAACCTATGACCTTTCACCTCCTTTTTCTCCTAATTTCCATTATTTTCATAAATAAATGTGCCAAAATGCCATTTTTTCTTTTAATGCCTTAGTCATTGCCTGTGCCAATTTCCTTGGCCATAAATAATCAAATGAACACCCCCTAGGATGTCTTGCCCAGCATTCAACTTGGAATAAATGTCCCATTCATCTGTGTTTATTGTTTTATTTACATTTATTACATCGAATTTTCACCAGGGCTGTTATAGAACCCTCCCCCTTGGGGGCCACCATCCTCGGTGTTCAATCACACATATAACTCAACAACCTGCTGAAAGAAGACATACAACTCATGGATCTTTATAGCCTAGCATAATGTAGTATTTACAATGAAATATTTGTTCAAGACATAACAACATGACACCAGGACAACATACCACATAGTGGAGCTTCATAACACAGCTCGTTACGGTTTGTAAAATGAAAGTCTTGCTCAAGAAAACTCTTATGTCATCACAACATCCCGATAACATAACCACATGATAGTGTA
Organism: Pinus taeda; assembly: GCA_000404065.3. Classification (NCBI taxonomy): domain Eukaryota; kingdom Viridiplantae; phylum Streptophyta; class Pinopsida; order Pinales; family Pinaceae; genus Pinus; species Pinus taeda. The sequence goes on along the minus strand of APFE030043072.1, from coordinate 8,956 downwards.
ATAACATAACACCCATACCACATAGTGGAGCTTTATAACACAACTCCTTATGGTATTTACATCCATTCATGGGTGTGCATATAACAACATCATCAAAATATATATACCAAAACATATGCCAAATCATATACCAAACATATAACAAACATACACTAACATCATATTGCATATATCAAAACATCATAAGGCATATATCAAAACATCATATAACGTGTATCAACCAACATAAAGAATATATCGATCACCATAAAGCATATAGTAAACAACATAAAGCAAATACTAAAACACCATAAATCATATAACAAGTCATCATAAGAAAATACTAAACCACCACAAAGAAACTACCAAACCACCATAAGCAACCATATAATCACCATATCAAGCTTATTTGCCTCAACTGGAAAACAAGGAAGGATACATGGACCATATGTGATTTGCCATCTCCCATGTATCTTCATTGGGACCAAAGTGCTTCCATTGCACTTTAACTTGATCTATTTCTCAGTTCCAGAGCATGAGCACCTTTTTCTACAATATACAATGAGGCTCCAGTTGGAATTATCCATTTGGTTCCACCGGAAATATAGACCAGTCAATCACATGATCAACACCCTTAAAATACTTCTTAAGCAAAGATACATGGAAAACATTATGTACTTTCACTGTCGGAGGCAATGCAATTCGATAGGCTACTGGCCGAATCTGCTCAATCATACTGAAGTGTCCACAAAATTGTGGTGCCATCTTGGCACATGAGCCACTTTGTAATAATCCCTTATTTAGTTTGATGTGCAAGTACACCTGTTCCCCAACCTGGAACTCCTTCAACAACCTAGTCCTATCTGCATAATGCTTTTGTCTATCTTGTGTTGCCTTGAGATTCTTCTTGATCACATGCATCTCATGTTCCATGTCTGCCAACATATCTGGTCCAATCAATAATCTGCTAACAGGATCACTCCAACTAATGGGAGTGTTATAACTCTGCCCATACAATGCCTCAAAAGGACTCATCCTCAGTGACTCTTGATAACGTTGTTGTATGCAAACTCAACCAAAGGGATATACTCTTCCCACTTCCTATGTTGATGCATCACATACATCATCAACATGTCCTCCAATATCTTGTTGACCCTCTCTATCTTTCAATCTGTCTGCAGATGATAAGTTGTGTTCAAGGCCAACACGGTGCCCAAACTTGCAAATATCTCCTTCCAAAACTTGGAAGTGAACTTCACATCCCTATTTGACAAAATCTTCTTCGGAACACCATGTAGTCTAACCACATCTCAAATTAATACTTGTGCCACAACACTAGCTGAGAACGTAGACTTCACCGGAACAAAGTGTGCAACCATTATTAACCTATCCACGATGACCATGATGGAATCATGTTGTTTCACTATCTTCGGAAACCCTATAATGAGATCCATGGAAATTACATCCCATTTCCACTCCGAAATCGCAATCGGTTGTAGCAGTCCACTTGGATGTTTGCACTCTGCCTTCACTCTTTGAAAATCGAAGCATCTTGCCACAAACTCTACAACATCCCTTTTCATATTAAACCAATAGTAATATCTCTTCACCACTGTGATTGTCTTCTGATAACCTGGGTGACTTTAATATAGTTTCGCATCAAATTCCCTCAAGATCACCTTTTTTAGTTCACTACTATCTGGTACATATATCCTATCTCGAAATCTTACCAACCTATCTGTTGTAAGAGAATGATCCAAGTCCTATGCACCTACAATTGTACCTATTTCATCACATGTAGTTGTACCTATACTATCACATGTACCTGTACATGTACTCTACTGCAACCTATGCACAATATCCATATATCTAACTTCTCGATATATCTAATTGCAAAGTTAGAGGGGTTCCCAACACCATACTGTTCTTCAAATTCATAGGGAAAGTCTCTATAGTCAACCATCTTGCCAGCCATGTGATATTTCTTCCTGCAAGGCATAATATGTCAGATAAACCAAATCACAATAAAGCAACGTACCTTAGTATAGCTCAGGGAGGATACTTTCCTACAAGATTACAAAATCAGTGTGATACATGTATAACATAAGCATGATATCATATCGACATACGCAAGTAACTGTATCAACTCATAAACATCACTCTAACTAGTTCTAGTCACCAATGTAAGGCAATATTAACAATGCATTCTATGACCTCATGCATGACAACACCATTTCTCCATCATACACATTGCCACATGCAACCGATAGTATGCATAAGAAATGCCAAAACAACTACTAATATGCATAACTACATGTAGTCGAACATAATCGATCAGTTCTTGTAATCAACCTACAAGACTAATGCATGTAATCAAAATATTCAAAAAATGTAACCTAACATACAAGGATGTAAGTAGGTATAATGAAATCAACATGTAAGTGACATATGATCCATACACAATCAGTCTCATACTCATTTCAAATATACTTCATGAAATTAATATCAAATTCTCCATGATAACCATACTACAACCCTAATCCATCATCAATCAAATGCAACAAGTATATAAGTGTAAAAGACACAAATGCAACTAACATGCATGCATGAAAAACACACATTCAATCCATTGAGTCTAAGAGTTGAACCATGTTATGGTACCACTCTGTAACACCCTCCTCCCATATCTACCCAAGAAACCAATGAGTTGGGGAAAACATGCGATGAGACGCCACTATGGATAAGATTCAACCTCATTGGTGACTTTAAGGAAATGGAATCGATATGTAATTTACAAGTGTTACTAACAGAATTAAGTGCAGGGATCTCATACTTATCTGAGAATTGCTATGAACCATTGTTCCCTCATGCCATTTGCATTATCCTCCATTAAGCCATAGACACATTATCCATTGACATACAAGTAAAAACATGTTGAGAGCCATACATAGTTGTTGTCATAAAATGTGCATATAACCAACATAATAGGAACATAAATACAATAAACATATCAACCATCAAATCCATAAATAGATCATTGCCTTAACACATGAAAATCAAGGGAATGGATTTCTCATTAATCAATGCAATGAACCAACGGACATGGGACTACCACATTCCACCCAACCATAGAATGGTTGAGCCAAATCTCTCTTCAACCATTCACCCCCCTGCCTTATTCCAAGCATGAATTTGGGATCTCATAAAACACATCAATCAAAACTCATCCAAGGCTTCCAGACACCATCCACCTCAACCCATCAAACAATGATTCCAGCTCGCGGTCAGACATCACCAAAAAAACATCTCTAGATTGGTCTCCCTCCAAGCCTTCCAAGGATTCCAGAGTGTTTGTCCAACCAAGGCTTCCAGAACTAGTAACTCAACCCAAGCTAAGGAAACATGAGAACCAACCAAAACAAAACAATGAAATTAAATCCATAATCACCATGGCTATCTAGGAAATGGCGAGGCTAGGCAATCCACTGTCGATCTAGGTAGTCCTTCATGCCAGTGACAGATCACAACCAGGAGACCACATGCATGTGCCATGCATGCCAAAATAATGAAGAAATCATACATGCAACTTGGTACCTACAAGCAAATTTGATGTAGCTGCTAATGCCGATGCCTTTTTCCACTTTCCTTCTCTTCATTTGCCTTCTTTCTCCAGGAATCCAAGTATGCCACACCCACCAAGAGTGCTCCAAGAAAAATATGTCTCCAAGAGTATGAGCGAGAGAGAGAATAATGAGAGAGCTCCAAAACTGAACTGAAAAAAGGTTACCAACTGATCCTCAGAAGCCTTTTTATGAATGAGGGATCTGTTTTCTTCATTTTCCATTATTTTCCTTCATTTTCCTCCTAACATGCAACCTGTGACCTTTCACCTCCTTTTTCTCCTAATTTCCATTATTTTCCTTCATTTTCCTCCTCATGTGCAACCTATGACCTTTCACCTCCTTTTTCTCCTAATTTCCATTATTTTCCTTCATTTGCCTCCTCACATGTAACTTGTGACCTTTCACCTCCTTTTTCTCCTAATTTCCATTATTTTCATAAATAAATGTGCCAAAATTCCATTTTTCCTTTTAATTCCTTAGCCATGGCCTTTTCCAATTTCCTTAGCTATAAATAATTAAATGAACACCATAGGATGTCGTTTCCAACATTCAACTTGGAATAAGTGTCCCATTCATCTGTGGTTATTTTTTTTTAACATTTATTACATGGAAATTTCACTAGGGTTGTTACACCAGATCGAGGTCCTCTTGGTAGTCTATGTCTATGTAGGGGCATTCATCTATAGCTATGATTTGTTCCTCCCACCAAAGGAAGAACTCATCATCGAATGCTTCTCGAATGACTTTGCGCCCGCCTAGTCGCCTGATCAAGTTTTCCCATCTAGCCATCCTCGGATCTATAGGACTACTGATGGGGGTAGACACTTTGAGTCGGAGTGCTGGTACTCTCTCAAAGAAAAAGGAACAAGGTATGCTACCATAGCCAAAATGATTTGTTTTCCCTCGTCTCACTGAGGACAGTTTCTTCTTTATACAGGTCAAGAGCCCTATATGCCAATCAAAGCCTTTTGGATGAAGGCACTATACTACCAAGAAAATGGAAGGTCAAGAGGCTTATTTTAGAATTTTCAAGCCTTCCACTCTGAAAATGATAAAGAGAATGATCCTTATTCGCAAGCTTCTCACATCCTTGATTGGAATTTGATATCCGACCTTGTTTGTCCCTGGTGTGCAGTAGATATCTATGTAATCAGAGATATTTAGGCCTCCCCAGGCCCTCTCTTTTAGATCACTGCATCTCCTTTTCGGGAAAGTCCTGTAATGAAGTAAATATCTTCTTCATCAATTGTTAAAGGCATTTGATCTATCATGAAGATCTCCTACTTTGGATCCCAGTAATGGACAAGTATTTCTAGCTACCGAGTTTGGGTTTTCATATTTGAAATCATGAAAATTTTGAGCAATCCAAAATTTCTTAATGCATCTAATGCCCCTGGATCTCCTAAAACCTCATTTTCAACTTCACTATGCTCCCTCTCCTTCCAAACAATTGACATCCTGCAATTTTAAGAAGTTTCATCCATTAGAAATTGGGATTTTAAACCTGTCTGCATGTATGCGAACTTTCTAAATAGAAATCACGTGTACACGTGTCTTTGCCTTTAAAAACTTATGTGTAGGGATTTCTATACACAAATTTCACAGGGTCGATCCACATACATTCAGAGGTAAATTTTAAATTAAAATTCCTACGTGAAAAATCATTTGAATTTATTCAAAATGCATGGATAGGATGACAACATGAGTTTAAAATTACCTAGAAGCCTTCGGTTGATGAATTGGTTCAGGAAATCATGGAATGAGGTTGCCCAATTTTTCCTCCAAAGATCTCAACACTTTTAAGTCAAAATGAGTTTTGGTGAGTTGAAATGTCTTTTTATAATGAAAGTTTAAAAACCCACTTTTATAAAGTTCATAATTTTTTATTTTTATTATTTCATGAAATTTTTAATTTTGTGGCTTTAAGTGTTGGGGGAGATTGTTTTTCAGTGTAAATGAAGACTTTGTGACACTTTTCAACACTTCTACCCCATGATCACAAACCTATCGTGGCATGTATCATTTTCGTTACTGGCATATAGGTTAGGACATATCATTTTTTCCGCTGCATTATGCACCTTAACCTCATACTGTGATATTTTTCCATAGGGTCTGTTATCACCTAGAACTGCAGTCACATGTACATAATGTTGTCCAAAAAATTTCATTGTCAAAAATGGGTGTCAAATGGTTGTTGTCCTATGTTTGTTACTTAGGGATCATGTTTTAGAAAGATATTGATGTGAATCATTTTCAAATAACGTTAGTCATCCTCCATCATGATTGTATAAGGCATGTCTTATCTTGTTTACGTCACTGGTCCTTTTCGCATTTCCGCAGCGCAGTTTTATTGGCTGATCTTGCAGCGCAATGATGTTTTAGCTTTTTCGCAGCATGTCAGTAACCATCCATTTCGTAGCGCATTTTGCTAATTTATAACTATCTGCGCTACGAAATCGCAGATTCGGGGATTTTGCAGCGCAGATTCTTGAAATGTCATGTCTGGAGGGATGAGTCATTGTGTCCGTCCGTTTATTGTCAGTTGGCGTCCTTTCCAAGCGATTATGAGCCATCATTCCACCAATAGGTTCATAGCCACACACATAAAAATCATTCAAACGGTTTTGTAATGCATGGTAGTGTTATGATGTTTGTTAATGATGCATGAACTGACCCGCTTGTATGATAAGACTGTTAAATTGCAAAGGAGCCCGATTTTCTTCTTTAAAAGAACCTGATTGCAAGCGAGCCTGCGTTCCAAAATTTGAATTTGCCATCTGAGTTGAAGCTGGTGGTGTTTCTCTGTCCAAAAGATTTCAAAGCGAAATGGAGAAGAAGGAGCATCGGTC
>APFE030043071.1:1646-31573 GCA_000404065.3 Pinus taeda | reverse complement strand
ATATATAAATTATAATATACCCCCGACGAACCCACGCACCCTATTTCAGAAAATGACGTCCCCGTCCACGTCCACGTCCCCGTCCCCGCCCCCTAACCCACATTTCGTGGCAACATAAGGAGAAAGAAAGGAAAAAAAAATAGAAATTTCCATTAATAATAATACCTATTTAGAGGCCAATTAAGTTCGTGTTAAGATCCATTTTTCAACCTAGTTCTCTTCATGCTAAGACTCACTTTTCAATCTAAACTCAAGAAGGGGAGTGGTCCCCTCCCTACTTGAGCTAGAGAGCTTACATGCATTTTCATTTTTAGAATATCTTTTCCAAAATGCATCTCCTTTATACAAAATATCTCACCTACAATAATATTAGTATTAACATCGAAGCATGCTTTTTAAGCACGTGATTGGGCCCGTGTTGAGAGCTTTATGCAAGTATAAGTGAAGGTTCATCCCTTTCACTTTGAGAACATTTTCTTTTGCTAGGATTTGTTTTTTTGTGATTTAGTTGAGGAAACCTTCATTTATATTTTTGTATTTTAATTAAATTATATTAATTTATTTATTTATTTTTAGATTATTAATGGATATGTGTAAACTTATTTTTATTTTATTTTATCAGGTAGAAATTGTGATGTAAATTGTTTATTTGTAAGTTTTAACATTTAAGATAATATTTTAATCTTACAAAATATATGTTTAAATTTGAAAGGTAGAATAGGTGCACTTTCATATATATTTTATTTTTATTTTTATCTTTTAATTATTATTGTAAATATGTAATTTGTTGAAGTAATTTGGGTGAGGCTCAAAATTAAACTTAGTGATTGTCACTATAACACCAAGAGTATATCCAACAGTCAGTAAGCCAAATATACCAAGAATTTATGACTCAGCCAGAGCCAAAACTCCACGAGGGTGGCGAGCCTACTCCTTAAGCCTTATCACAACATAGCCAAAATTACACATCTCCATAGACTTTGGCAATCAAATCTTTACACAAAAAGAGATATTTATCCCAACTCATTAAATTTTGCCCAAAATTGAACACCTCCATAGACTTTGGCAAACAAATCTTTGCACAAAAAGAGATATTTATCCCCATGCATTAAATTTGGCAATCAAATCTTTACACAAAAAGAGATATTTATCCCAACTCATTAAATTTTGCCCAAAATTTAACACCTCCATCAACTTTGGCAAATAAATCTTTGCACAAAAAGAGATATTTATCCCAAGGCGTTAAATTTTGCCTTTGACTGCGTATTAGTTTCTCTTTAACCAATTTTTTTTGTCATTTATCTATAGTTTATAGTTTAACAATAGGAAATCAATTTTTATTTATTTTTATTATTATTTATTATTTATTTGTAAATTGATTGGTTGAGGTTTTATTATGAGCTTTTTAGTAACTTCTTAATTTAATAGTGTTTTTTTTAGTTTTATTTCCCTTTTACTTTCCTTTTTTTAATTTTTTATTTAATTTTATGATTTTTAGAAGTAAAAGGAAATAAGAAAGCCTATGATTTTTTAGAAGTAAAAGGAAATAAGAAAGCCTATGATTTTTTTATGATTTCTTAAAAAACTTTTTGTGAAAAAAACCTATAAAAAATCAATATTAATCTTTTTTTTTGTAAGGTGGGGCGGGACTCTCCGATTTACATGTCCATTAAGTACCCCTCAACGGGGAAGGGTAGCCCAAAATTTGAACCCAAGACTTCCGGTTCGGTGAAACTTCATTTCCACGGCCCTTGCCGGTTGAGCTACCCCATGTGGACAAAAAATCAATATTAATCTTGATTTTATAAATGATTTGTGATCTAATAAATTTTATTAGAAAATTATTAATAATTAATTTTCTATTAAAAAATAATATATAAAATCCATATCAATATAAAGAAATTATCCAAAGGTGGATGTGAAATTTTAATATTATTTTCATATAAATGAGATTAAATATAATTTTTTTTGTAATTATCATTGTTTCTTTTCTTTTTGGGTTACTGTTGCTTTCTTTTTTTAGTTTTATAATATAAATATCAAGTTAAGTGGAAGTGGAAGTGGAAGAGAACTCCAATTGGTCTGAAGATTATGGATTTAGCTCCCTTGGATAAGATCATTACCAACATTTGGATAGGTTACTATATTTTTAATGAATTACCTAAAAACATATGTAACCTCCAAATCACCATTATTATTCACACTCTACTATTTTATCTCTAAATCTAATATAAATGGCCCAAGTTGTTAAGAGATTGGATTTGTGGTTGTATCAGAGTTGAATTTGAGATTCAATGATATTTTATGAGTGATATGAGGACTAGGTGTCCAAAAGAACTGGCTTCAAATTCTCAGTTGGGTTTCCTCATCCATTAATTTGCACATATATCTGGAGTCATGTATTATAACATTTGTTATTCTTAGAATTTAATTATTTTCAACTGGTATCTATAGGCTATACTTTGACTTAATGTAGGAACTACAAAGATGAATATGAGATATATAAAATGTGCAATTATTCTTGTACTAATTGTTGCACCACAAATAGAAGAAAATACTCTCTTTTCTGCGAAATTCATGGGAAAGAAGAGTTGTCACTTATTGATTCGTCCATTCTAGTTAAAGCCCTTGAGTTTCACTGGGCACTTTTAACACGGTCAAAGATGCCTTTCTCTCTCGCATGTCACTACCCTGCGTTCACGATCAGAGGACCCAAGGATCGGCTTGATTCCCCCCCTCTAACCTCTAATTCAGAGATAACTTTTTTTCCCTCGTTTTTTTCGAAGGATAATTTGAAAGGGGATTTTTGTTATTTGGAATACAAATTGGTATTTTTTTTCTTTTTTACCAAAAGAATTTTGTTATTTGGAATACAAATTGGTTTTAAACAATTTAAACCTTTGAGGTTCACAACTAATAACTAGTTTGTAAAAAATTTGAAAATTTATATATTTACCTAATTTTATAAAAAAAAATCATAGGATTGAAGTAATTACACATTATTTATGTCTTATTAAATTCAAATATCTTTTATTTATCTTAGCCCAAAGATTGTATGTGAAGATTTTTATTAAATTTAAATTTAATAATAAAATATTAAAATGTCTTTTTTAATGGTTGAAATTGTATAAGTTAAGTGGTTTGAGATTTTTAAATATATTGAATAGATTTATTTAAATAATAATGATTCTAATTCAAAATTAAAATATGAACTATTCAATAAGCATGGTTACTAATTTTTTCTAATAATATTACTAGTTTTTTTAAATGATAGAGAATTAATAAATTTAGAATCTCAACAAAATTCTTAAAAACTTTGATTTTTATTTTCTTTCTATTAATTATAAGATTGAGCACAAAACAAACTCATTTAGATTTTTATAATTTCATTGTTAATAAATATATTATTTTCCCAAAAATTAAGTTAATAAATATATTAATTTAGTTAGTGATAAAAAATTGATTCCTTAACTTAAACTTATCAATAAATAAAATTATATAATTTCATAGTAGTTTCACATTTCAACGATCTAAATTTCAATTTCCTTAAACTTAACCACAAGTATTTAAATTAATATTTATATTTATATGTTTAAGTTTAAAGTAGTTATATGTAAGCAATGTTTGTAACCGGATAATAACGGCAACCATCCTTTCCTTACAAGACATTTTATATGTTATGACAGAATTCTATTTTTCATCAATTTCTCGAAAAACCTTCCTTTGTATTGCTGAAATATCAGCGAGAAGTGCCGATACGACATCCAATATTCGATTTTTCATCTGCTTCTCGAAATGATATTTATTTCATCGACTGCAGCGCAGAGGACCTATGAGCTACGCTCTGAGTTTGGGGCTACATAACAATCCCTCGCTGGGAAATATCTGATTACGACTGCTGTATACTACTGCTGATTTGTCTCGGGACCTCGTCTTTACTGATCCTCCTGACTGGATCCTTCCTGAGACTGATTTGAGGGCGTCTTCATAGGTCTGCTAACGTGCAATCTCCTGTGCCATTGAATCTGCTAATGTGCATTCTCCACTTCAAGTCCTTTCCCATTCGCCATTGAATCATACAAGATTTCAACAAGATTAGCCATTCAACCTAACAACTGATTGTTCTTCCTTTTCAATTGCTGAAATCTGACTTCGTTGAATTACTGCTTCATTGGTTTCCATAATTGTTAACAGCCTTCTTATTGAGAAAATCTATAAAGAGTTTGGAATCTCCTTCAATATTGATTTTACTGGACCCAATTCTCTCTTCTTATGTCAATCCTGAAATAACCCCTTGTTCTAGACTGCCATATTGTTTGTTCATTCCCATAAGTATTAGAAGAGCAGCTTGATTTTACCTTGGTAGTCTCTGATTATGCCACCTGCCCCTGCTATATCTAGGCTTCCTTTCTAAGCCTCATCGAAGTTGACCTTGCACTACCCAGGCTCAACAGGAAATTTGGGGTTTCCATCTGCGTCTTTAGCTCTTCGATCAAGTTTATTTCTTCTGATTGGGATGAGATTATTTGCTATTTATTTGTTACCTTCGCTGACACTAATGTGCTTTTTTGATTTGAAACCACACTTATGCAGGGGATAATCTTTTGCTCATAAAAATTATAAGATTCATGGCTTTCTATGGATTCCACCCCAACAATTCCTGCATTGTAATCACCATTAGAATGGGCTGCTTTGTCCGAGTTCTCCATAAATGCAAAGGCACTCTTGTGTAGGGGATTGCTACTTTCTTCTGCCTCCAATCATACATTAGACCTCGCAGGACCAATACTGCCACTGAATTTCAAGGCTTCTTCTGTCAGGATTTTTCAGAAAAATTCTGAGGAAAAGTGTCATTGGATTCCATACCTTTCTCCAGACTAAATCTTTTTTCTGTACAAAGCACACCATGTCGCCTTCTTTGACACCGTGACTGCCATTTGCATCTTTGTTCCAGCCAAGACTGTCCTCCCTTTTCCTCTTGAGAAATCTTCTTAGGGACAGAATTGCTTCTATTGTAGAGTTTCTTTCCTCATCAATCTCAATGGACTAATTAGAGATCATTTTCCAGGTTTGCAATGACTTGGATGGGTCTTGATTTTCTTCCTGGTAGTCACTGTTTTTTTCCATCCTGTCTCCTTTATCTTATTCCTGACTTCCTTTCATTCTCCTCTTCTTTGAATAGTTTGTGGCCATTCCATGGATCATCCCAGAATAATACATTGGTTCCTGATTTAGCCTCCCTGAAAACAAGGTCAGATATGGTTTTACATTTTTGGATATGCTATTCCAGATTGGTAACCTTTTCGGTATATCTCTGAGCTTGAGCATTTCTGTCGGGTTCTTCCTTTTTAAATATTTTAATCTTACTATTCCTGAAGTAATCTACAAAACGACTTGGTTATAAAATTGACTAGCTTTAGCCTTTTATTCAATTAAATAACATACACTTCTATTGCTTCAAACTATCAAATGCAATGAGGAAGTAGTTTTGTACCAAATGAATCATTAAAACATTATAATGTGTCAAATACCTTTACAGTCCATAAGAAGGATTAGATGTTAGTTTATGGTAATGATTCTAATTTGCTTTTTATGGCTGGTTGAATAGGTAAGGGGTTGTATTGTAAAATAAGTTAGTGATTATTGTTTCTGCATTGTTATATGGTAAACCAATCTTTGTTTCCTGTGCAGTACTACAGGAGTACAATGAAAAAGAAACTGTTTGAAGAAGAAACTGTTTGATGAAAAAGTTGATTCTTCAAGAGAGAATCTTGATCTCGTTTATGCTCTCTAGTTTTAGTTTGAAAATCTAGGCCTTTGATCATAAGTACATGCACTTTGAAAACAGTGGGAGGTGAAATGAAACCATTTAGCTTTAGGTGAACTGAAGCCATCTTGTGATGTTAATTGAAACCTTTCAAAAATGTATGCACTACACTAATAACATATGATTTTGGAGATTGAAATATTGCTCATCTTGGCTGGCAATATAAGCTGTTTTTTCCCTTTCAATAACTGCAAGTGAGAACATTATCTCATTCTCGTACATTATTTTCTTAAAAAAAGCTTCACGCCTTTCAATCTTCAGCTTATTTATCAGATGAACAGATGTATTGCAGGAAATGCATGGGTAGAATTTAAATATCAAAAAGATCTCTATTTTGTTATAAGGGCAGTATTATGGACTAAGGCTGCTGCTTTTAATTTTTGCATTTTTTCATCTTTGTTTGTCACACATATATGTGGGTAAAATTCCGCTCTAGCAATGGAATCTGATGAATTGAATTCCGGTAAGAATTCTTCAAAACAAATTTAATTATGATGCCAATGTATGACATCGGTTTCCCCAAACCCTTGAGAGCTATATGACCCACATCTAGCCTTAGTAGCCCATTTGTAGTGATATGTGTGTCTTACAGTTTCAACCATTATTTTAAATGTGTCTGGGTGTGTGAGTTCACTTTGTTGATTACCCAAGAGATATCAATGGAAGGATATTGTAGATTAAGAAAGTTTGAACAAAGTTGCAGGTTAAAACTATTGATAATTTTGTCATCATTCATAAAACTTGGGCACTGTTTCCAGATAATTGTTAATTCAATTTGAAAAGAAATAATTTCTTTTTTTGGTACATTGAGAATCTAAATTTAGCTAAGCGTGATTTCATAGGTATCTTTAAAGGAAGCTTTGCTAACTCCACGAGTTTTGCAAGCATATTTGTTGTTCCTTTTTGTTTGTTATGTAATGTGAGTCCTGAGGTGACTGATTAATTAGGTGACTGACACAATTAATCTGTGGCTTGATTAGCTGCGACCCAAGGGCATCTAAGTTGTCAAAATCACCCGGGATCGCACCCAACCTCCACGACACGTGCTCTTAGCATCACTGGATCTCTTAGCATCACTGAATTTTTTTCCCATGGGATTTCGAATTAGTCATTTTTTCACCACAAAGTGTCTTAACAAAGCACCCTCTTACTGTCTATTCTATGCATAGTGGGCTTGCAAGCATTGTTGTTTTACAAACTTTGTTTCAGGAAATAATTAGTACTTTGAATGCAATTTCAGTAACAATTATCAAATTATTAGTTTTGATTCATGTTTTGTTGTATAATGTTAGATTGCAACCAAAGTGCTTCAAATATAAAAGATTTAATTTTATGGCTAACCAATGCCGATTTTGTGTTTGTGAACTATGTGTGTTGAGTTATCGAAATAGAATCCATGTTCCAATGGTGTTGTCTACATCAATATATTTTTTCTCAATTTTACATCAATAGATTTTTTCTCAGTTTTGATGGTTGTTGGGCAGCGATCCCCCGTGTAACGGTTGTGGGGCCTAAAGCCCACAATTTTGGGTATTGGTATTGTAGAGGCTCGGTGAAGTGCGCAGAGCGTGAGTTTTAAAGGGTCAAGTCAAAGGGTAGTCCGACCTAAAATATTGTAATCTAATCTAGAATGTCATGGTCCGCGGACCATGGGAATGTATAAATAGAGCGAGGCTCTTAGAAAGTAGCTTTTGATGAAGGGTCAAGTCAAAGGGTAGTCCGACCTAAAATATTGTAATCTAATCTAGAATGTCATGGTCTGCGGACCATGGGAATGTATAAATAGAGCGAGGCTCTTAGAAAGTAGCTTTTGATGTAGAGATCAGCTAGGTATGGGTTTCTGAAAGTAATAGTCAATCTAAGTCGGTGAGTCAGAAGTTGTGGGTCATAGTAGTAGAAGAGGCAGCTATGTGTGCAGAGGCCTAGTAGACTTTGCAGCTGTGTGCGAGTCAGAAGTTGTGGGTCATAGTAGTAGAAGAGGCAGCTATGTGTGTAGAGGCCTAGTAGACTTTGCAGCTGTGTGCGCAGACCCCTGCAGCTGAGTGCGCAGGGTAGGAATTAAATTTAAATTGTAACCGGAAAAAGTATTAATAAAGTTAAGTTGGTTTTGAAATATTGTGTATTTGCCCTGCAGCTGAGTGCGCAGGGTAGGAATTAAATTGTAACCGAAAAAAGTATTAATAAAGTTAAGTTGGTTTTGGAATATTGTGTATTTGTTCCTATATTTTGGTTTATGCCTCTGTTATGGTTTATGATTGCGCATGTATCAGTTTATGTTAATTGATAACTGAAAGTATTGGGCCTACTTAATTTAATTCAAGATCTATAATAATACTAAGCATAGAAAGGGGTAAAGAACATTTGTTCTCATTATCTTGGTCGTGCAAAGGTAGCTGCACTGAACAGATGGCTACGCGGAAGAAGCACAGCGTGTAGGATTGGTTCGTGAGCTTTCCAAACCTCATCCAGACATCCCTAGGGTGCAGAAACCTAGTTCCAACACCCTCACATACTACCTTGGGTGAGACCTCAGTCCGCGCTCCGCAGACTGTTGCTGAAAGAGCCGATAGTTCGGGATTTGTTTGGCTAAAACACTTTGAACCTGGGTCATGCCCCATCAAGCCAACAAATGGTTCTGTTGCTGGGACCGAGATCTTCCTAAGGGATGTCTAATGTCGGAATGCTAGAACCCTACGAAGAAGGAAATTGAAGATTGGTTGGATCAGAAGCTTCACAAGTTCCTGGTATAGGAAAACAAAACCCCGTAGATATCTGAGAAGAGGTGGTTATATCGCTATGTATATACGGAAATCCACGAGATCTTTGCATCTTTCTCTTCAGAGCTATATGATTGGATCGCAAGGCTAACAGATAACCACGGAAGGTGCAAGCTTGATCAACCCATAGTGTGGACTCCAAAGTTGGTGCGCAGGCTAGCGGCATTTGAAGATAAGATCGTGCAGGCTTTAGACCATTGGTTGGATCGAATAATAGGAGGGTTTATCACTGAATTTGCAATAGACACGACTGTCAACTATAGCGAAGCAGAAAGGCGTTTTCTCAAGGGACCACGAGGTAAGTACGTCAAATCTTTGAATACCTGGATTAAGATGTTGTTATGTGAAAAACGGCTGATGTGAATCCATTAATGAGTGGAACAACATGGAGCAGGAAGGTCTACAAAGGTATTGAAGGGTTAGGAAACAGTGCTTTAATTTCACCTCCGCGAGTGAGCGATGAAGAGCATACATGGGTTTCTTCGACGAGTGTGGTCAGTTTGATAAAGCAACGCATTCCGCAGTTACCATCCCCACATACTCCGCCACCCACATCACTGCATTCGCCTCCATCTTCGCCCACACCACCTCCACCAAACCAGCAATTCAGCATGGCAAGTGCGATCAAGCTGCCTATATTCAGAGGAGTAGGGAACGAAGATCCATATCAGTTTTGGTTTGTAGTAAGAGTTGTATGGGGAGCACACGGGGTTACAGATGATAACATTAAGAAGGCCACATTGGTAATCGCGTTACAAGACCGCGTGCTGGCTTGGTATATCAGCACTCGAATGATCACCCAAATGCAGGAATAGCGGAGATCTAGATTGTGTTGAATAGAGAGTTTAGCCGGCCGAAATTCGAAACGCAATCGATCATTGGATTTAAGGAGATTGCGATGCTTCTAAGTGAAACACCCTAGGATCTAGATCAGAGGCTAAAGAGTATGATCTGTGAGGCTAATATGACACTGATAGATGCATAGCACCGTGCGTGGTTTGTGGCGTCTTTGACACCACAGTTGAGGACGACACTATCACAACAAAAGCTCTCAACCCAGGCAAAAGCATTGGAGATGGCGATGAGGTTGCATGAGACACTGATACAGGATCCAGGGTTGGGAGTCCAACAAATCCACACACAGCTACAAAACCTATGCTTGGAGATGCAGAGTTTGAAGTAAGATAGGGCACCCCGGCCGGAAGTGCGCAAAGAAGTGTGGTCCATAAAATGTAAAGGCCAGGGTCACGACAAGGATCACTGCCCCGTATTTGCAAACTATTTGACGGGAGGGGGACCGATGATGTTGAGGCCAGAGGCACAGGTGGGCCCAAGCATGGCACCCACGTTGTGGTGTGCGATCTCTCAAGTGGGAGGAAAACACATGACAAACAACTGTCACCTGTTGCAGAAGTATACTCAGACTTCGCAACAATTATTTTGTAATTTTTGTAGATCAATAGGCCACGATGAGAGAAACTGTCGGAGCTATGAATTATTGGTGGATCGAACACCTGCCTATAGGATGCAGATCGAGGCACGAGGTCAGGATCCAGTGGTAGTTGTAGCACGCAGTGGATTCCAAGGGTGTGGACCAAGATGAGGAATGGGACCCAGACAAGGGCACGAACAGTTAATCTGCTACAATTGTGGAGGCCCTGGGCACTATGCACGTGAATGTACAAATCCGACCAGAACATGATGTCTTTATTGCTATTAGTTTGTCCTTGAAGCAGTAGATTGCCCAATGTTGATCGCACAGATACGCGAGAAAGGGGTACTACAGCCTCCTCTGACACAGGATATCCAAATGATGAGGTTGAAACCGCACAAAGAAGACCCTAATGTGAACATGGTACTTAAAAGCGACACGATTACAGGGGACGATAAGGGAAAGCAACCCGAGGGCGATACATGGGTTGGCAAGGCTCCTACAAAATAACTGAGTTTAACGTGGAGCGTGCAAAGGACGCATTTATGGAAGCTAAGAAGAGCTTCACGGAGGCCTCTACTTCAGGTAGTAAAGATCAACTAGAGTCGGGAATGGATCCTTCTATGCTTACTACCTTTTTAGAGACATGCATGAAGCTGCTACGTGACAATAAGGCAGTTAAAGGTCTACAAGAGTTGATCACTAGGTGTGCAGGGTCATTGGAATCGCGCATAGTTCGAAAGTTGGGGAAGCATGCCTTGCGCACTGGGAGAGAAATGCGATTGACGGTGCAAATTGTTGAATACGAAATAGATCAGGTCATCCTAGACTTGGGCTCAGACGTAAATGTGTTACCAACGCAGACATGGGAACGCATGGGCAGGCCCGCACTACAGTGGTCTCCTATTCAATTACGGATGGCGAACCAACAAAAGATCTTTCCCATTAGAAGATTGCAAGGGCTAACATTGGATATTGAAAGTGCATGCACACACACCGATTTTGAAGTAATAGAGATTGTGGATGATAGTAACCCTTACCCTGTGTTGTCAGGGATCGACTAGGCCACACATATGAATGGGGTCATCAACCTGAAGAAGCGGAAAATGATTTTTGAGAAAAAAGGTCCTACGTGTAATAATTCCACTTGATCCGACCGAAGGGGCACACTACACAGAACCTGTGCGCGAGGATGACAGTGACGATGAGCTAGATTGCATTTATCAAATAACGACGCAAGACTAGGATCGGGTGAACCCAATGGAATATGGAAGAATCTCATGGGAGCGCGACAGTTCATGTACTTCGGATTTGGATGAAGAAATAGAATGTTGGCAGAATCGGTTGCACGAAGTAACAACGCTAAGTTGCAACATGATGATTAGATCACTGTAGTGTGTGAGGTCCAAAGCACAGGAACTACCAACTTATAATGGGGAGACCGGCGTGGATGAATTCCTTGAAAAATTTGAACGGTCAGTACCAAAACAACAGAGGTACGGTGTGATGGAATGGGCGTTGAGCGCGACACCAGCACGATGGTGACAGACACACCAGAGAAATATTAGGAACTGACATGAATGTAGAAGACGGATGTACTTACGATTTGGAAGTCCTCAGCGTCAAAGGCTAGCCGGGAAGCCAGGGCAAAGTAGTTTGAGCAGCCACCTGTGTCGATGGGTATAGACGAATGCTGGGCAAGCACATCACAAGCTAAGGATCAACTCGACATAGCAGCAGGAAAAGCGACGCCCCCCACAAATGCCCCGTGACGAAGCATTCACAAGGCTACACGAAATAATGGATAAAGTCTACGAGGTGGAACGAACGGATTGGGTCCTGCGTGTACCAGCAGTTCGATGGGCCTATAGGACCATAAGCAAAAACCACAACACAACAATATCAAGAAGAAATGAAACCAAGAAGACAGAGAAGAGGCCCCATACCACGATAGGGACAGGACGTGAGGACCTGGGTAAAGGAATTAGGCAGTTGCAAGAAGACCTTCGGAGAAGGGTCATGAGACTTCATGAACCTGATGACGAGTGGGCACGGCTAAGGAATGGAATTGTGACAATGGATGAAGAAATCGGAAAACTAAACACTGAAGTCGCGCAAGCAAGCCGTGAGAAACTAAGCATGTTGGGATCAAGGCTAGCTAGCCCTACTACTGCATTAGAAAGAGTAGTGACCCTGCTATCATGGCTGAAACCGCGCCTTACTGAACAAAGGAGCATACCACATAAAGACGAGCGCGGAACACCACCAGACGTAAGAGTATTTGAAGGGTGCCCGCAACTCGGGATAGCAGGAAAATTGAAGCCTTGCACCAGGGGTGCGACCACCTAACTATCGGTAGGAACCACAGTCTCAGCACCCCACGCAATTGAAAGAAGGCACGGGACTATAAACAAATTTGCAGAAGAAATGCGTGGAAAGGAAGTTGTGCACAGGGTCAGTTTGTCGCAAGGATCGCGATCGCACCTAAGAACCTGTGTTGTTGCATGGGTACGTTGGGCAGTGACCGTTGATGTCACTATTCATGACAAGAGGGCTAATTTAAGGCAGAAAGGAGCGGGCGATGAGCAATTAAGACAACAATTAAGAGCTAGATTCGGGATGATCTACCGCCAAGTAGGAACTGTTGATTCAGATATGGAGGGAACGGTCGAGTTCAAATTCAAAAGTTACCATAAAACCCTGTGGGGTAGCTACGGAACGACACTTGGTGGGTTGAGATTTGAGCCAGTACAGAATGGCGAGCACCAAGCTACCTCGCCGCCTGTAAGGACGCGACCGAACGAATCCACTAAAGACACAATATCTAGAACCAGAGTGCGATTCACAGAAGTTAACCAGAACCCCGGGTGATCCAAGAAGATCCTGGAGAGGTAGCAAGTGCACCAGAGGTACCGAAGTCCCCACGCACGCCGCGACCACAAAAAAACAAATAGCCAATGGGGCCAGTCCGGGTATCACCACGCAACCCAAGAGTTAGTAAATTGTCAGTGACAGAGAAGGGAAAAGTTGTCACCGCTGAAACAGAGGAGGAGGAGGAAGATTTGCAAGCCCTAATAGCACAAATTGAGGCACAGGATGATGAGGCAGAGAATGTATCCCAAGCATTGTTGGCGATAAAGTTGCCCCCCTACATTCCCCCGTGGAAAGGGACACCCAAAAGACCGAAGGACCTGGAAGCCACGAAGAGTGCGCTCCAGACCCCACTTCTTCCGGACGAGATAAGATTTGATGGTTCGCCGCTGGGATGGGTACCGAACATCAAGTTTGAAGAATGAGACCTCACAGATAATGAGAAGTTCCCATAGTTGGCCGTGGAGAAATTACTGCAGCAGAAATGGTTGCATGGTGTGGAGATGGCTGGGTTACTCCATCTGCGGTGGATACCCCACTACCACTGTGCGCCCATCACAATTTTTGTAATTCGGCAGCTACTTTTTCTAGTACATGATGGGTATATGTGGCTAGATGAGCTAATTCCTTTCACGACCAACTTAATTCACTGAATATCACGGCTGCCTATTAAAGGAAGCAATCCCGCATACATCATAGGAAAGAGCAATGACTTGGGCCTCGCAGAAGCTATGAAGGCCAAATATAAGCTAGAGAAGAGGAAGCGAGGGTATGTAATAGCAAGCATCAAGGACCGAGGGGTGCACATCGCCACCCAACTGCTGGCCGGCAAGCTCATGAGGAAATGTTGCGTAGACGAAGTGCCAGCGCTTGTAATTGCGTTGGCGGAGCAGTGTGTAGAAGGCGTCCAGTTCAACTAGGCACAGTTTCTCTGCGAGGAATTTTTGATGAATTGTAGGGAAGCCCAGGACCAGGGTAAGACCTTCCACTATGCATGGTTGTTGTTATCTATCCTGCTAGTTGTCAGGGAGCTGCCGGTGGCCATCCAGTTTCCCGCCATTAAAAGGAACCTACCCAAGGCCGTAGGTATACCTCGCTCTGGGCAACAAAAGATGCGGTGCAGATTTGAGAGATAAAAGTGTTTTGGGCCTTCATAGAGGCGAGTTTACGAACATGGATCCACCACAGGCCACGCTTGTCCCCGATAGTATACAATAGTTTACAAAGTGCAACAGAATTCAAGGCGGACATGCATAACTTGTATATTCGAGCGCGCAAGGATCCAGCCCGAGAATGGGTAAAACTGTTGTTCATTGCCACAGATGATGCGATCTTCGAATTCATGGTGTCATGGTCCCTGGAGTGGCGCACCCCGGACCTCTTGGAACTGGAAAAGATCACAGCACAACAAAGGAAGAAGGAGACCAAGTTGTGCATCACGAAGCTGGTGGAGTCAAAGCATCAGGAACAACGCATGGCGACGTAGAAGAAGATGGTTGAGGCAGCAGCAATAGAGCATAGGGTACGAACCACAGCCACGCCCACTAAGGAAACCGAGGAAGGTCAGAAAATGTCCATGGAGCAGGACATACAAGGGGAGGAGGAGACACCAGAATGCACAAACCTTACAACAAAATTGACCCAAACCAAGAGGTCGCACATCCAAGAGCAACCACCTATGCGCAAAAAGACAAAGACAACAAAGACTGCAGAGAGAAACCTCATTGACAGTAGCGAACCAGTTCATGAAATCACTAAGGATGCTCTCAAGGAGTTGATGACAGAGCAGACCACTGTGTTGGGGATGCTCAGAGTGCAGTTACCGGCATTATAGGTGCAACCCCGAGGAGAAACGACACCACACCTTGCGGAAGGTATAGCTAAAGCTGAGCACATGGTGTGCGCCCTCAAAATGAACACTTTGGTATTACTAGACAGTGCCATCTTCGCAGAAGCGGAAGGAGACATGAGGGGCTAGGGATTGAATTTGGTTGCCCTTCCCAGAGAAACCCTATACCAGTTGCACAATGGGGTAACTACAGATCTCGGTCCTGGCAACAGAACCTGTGCGCGAGGATGACAACAATGAGGAGCTGGATGTATCTACAAAATAACCACGCAAAACCAGGATTGGCTAAATCCGACTGCAGATGGAAGGGTCTCATGGGAACACCCAGAGTCCTGCCTTTCGAATTCAAACAAAGAAGATGAACGATGGCACAATCGATTGAGTGAAGTGACGACACTAAATTGTAATATGATGACCAAATCACTGTGTTGCGTAACTTCCCAGGTTCGAGATCTACGAACATATGATGGATTGACAGTGGTGGATGAATTCTTGAGCAAGTTTGAGAATGCAATACCAGAGCACCAGACGTTCGATGCATTAAAGTGGGTGTTGCGCGCAACACCTGCGTGTTGGTGGGGAACACATGAAGGAAATTTTGAAAACTAGTGCGACTGCAGAAGGATGATGTAGCTAAGGTTTGGGAAGCCAGAACTATGAATAACTGAGAAGTACGATGGACATGATGACCGACGCATGCACCTCACAAAATGGACCAAAGCCTATGGCGAAGAGCCCCAACCTGAACTGGTACACTTATTTTATCATACCTTGGATGTCATCCCAAGAAACTGGTATACAGAGACATAACTCCGATATGGTATGGGCGAATGGGATATTTTGCACAAGGGATTTTTGTTAACGTTCTTATTTGAAGACCAATGGGCGGATATTGTTGACATTGCGTTGCAAGTCATGAAAGCCGCCATTTTCAAAATACCGCAGGAACCACGAGATATAGTTCAACTAGTAAGGTCACATCAGTTAAGCCATGCCCTAGAATATTATAACATGCAAGTGAAGGATGATGATGATGATGACCCCCAAAATATTAATATTCTAGAAACAGAAGGGAGTCGCGAATTTCGAGGACCATCAATCAAGGACCCCGACATCACCGCGCCACTGAAAATGAAACAAGTGAACATTGGTATAGATGCGGAGCCGAGTTACTTCGTGAATATCAAGACTTATTCTCGACCAAAATAACAGAGCTAAAAGGGATCCTCAGCGACCTAGGGATGATGAAGATAACTCTGAAACTGGACGCAAAGCCAGTTAAGAAGCATCCTTACCGTTTGAATCCGAAGTATAAGGAAAAGGTCCGCGAAGAATTGGACAAAATGCTTGTAGCAGGAATTGTTCAACCAATGGAAGAGTCTGATTGGGTGAGTCCTATGATAGTGCAGGAGAAAAAACAGAAGGGCAAAATTTGAATCTACATGGACCTCCGAAAATTGAATGATGCCTATGTTCACGATCCATTCCGACACCATTTACAGATGAAGTCCTGGAGAATGTTGGCGGATAAGAAGCGTACTCATTCATAGATCGGTTCTCAGGGTACCATCAAATCAAGATCGCACCGAAAGATAGAAGCAATACAACCTTCGCGACCGAATGGGGATGTTTTCAGTACACTGTTATGCCCTTTGGGTTGAAGAACGCGCTAGCGATATTTTCATGCGTAGTAGTGGCCACATTCAAGGAATTCATCCATAAGTTTTTGGAGGTTTATTTTGACGATTGGACTGTTTGGGCTAGTCAAGAAACATATAGCGAGCTTATGGTTGATGTTGGATACTTACCGATGACACCAAATTACGCTGAATCTTAAGAAGTGCACCTTCCTTGTCCCCTTTTTAAATTTGCTCTCCCATGTGGTCTGCAGACAAGGCCTAATTGTGGACCCTGCGAAGATTGTTTTCATACTCAATTTGCAAGCGCTATGAAGTGTCAAACAACTCTGCACCACATTGGGGCACACTGGCTACTATCGGAAGTTTATTAAGGGCTATGCACAAATCACGACACCAATGGAACAGTTGTTGAAAAAGGACGCTACATATTGTTGGAATGATGATTGTAAGAAAAGCCTGAAGATTCTCAAGGAAAAGATGGCATCCACCCCCATTTTGGTTTTCCCAAAATGGGACATGGAATTTCATGTACATGTTGATGCATCGTGTATCGCGCTGCGCGCTATACTCACGGAGGAAGCAGCAGAAGGCATTGATCACCCGATCACGTTCGCAAGTCAACGATTGTCCAAAGCCGAAAAGAACTACTCTACTACCGAGCCTAAGGGATTGGCGACGGTATACGCACTCCAGAAGTATCGCCACTATCTACTCGGGGGACACTTCAAGATGTATACCGATCATTCAGTGTTGAAATACTTCGTGAAAAACCTTATGTTGGGGGGGTGCATTTGTATATGGTTGTTACTATTTCAATAATATGACTTTGAGGTCATCGTAAATCTAGGATGCCTAAATGCAGGACCAGATCCCCTGTCATGCATTGATAACGGTGAGGAGCCAACGAATTTGGAGGAAGGACTACCTGATGCACAGCTCTATGCAGTGCACGTCGCAGACAACCACTTCGAGGATATAATCCACTTCTTAACCACAGGGACAACACCGCAGGGATATTCAGTTCAATAGAGGAAGGAATTGGCGGTATGTGCAGCGGATTTTACTGTTATCGCGGGGCACCTCTACAAAATGGGAAACGAAGAAATATTACGAAGATATGTACCTGAATTTGAACAAGGACAGATCCTCGCAGAAGAACATGGGGGGGCTGCAGGAGGACATTATGCAGGATGGGCGATAGCACAAAAGATTCTTCGCACCAGACCATGGTGGCCAACCCTACATCAAGACTCGAAAGCGTACTATCGGGCTTGTGACATATGTCAACGTACTTGGAAACCATCATGAAAGCATGAGATGCCACTCAATCCACAAATGACGTTGTAGCCATTCGAAAAATGGGCGATAGACTTTGTGGGGCCTATCACACCTCAAGGGAAGATGGGTGTGTGCTACATCATCACTGCGACAGAGTATTTGACTAGATGGGCGAAAGCACAGCCCGTTAAGGACTGCATGTCCGCTACAACTGTGAAATTTTTATTCGACAATGTCTTGACATGGTTTGGATGCTCAAAAATTTTAGTGAGTGACCACAGAACACACTTCCTAAATGAAACTATCAGCACACTTACTGAGGATTTCTAGGTGTATCATCAGCAAAGCACGTTGTACCATCTACAAGCGAACAAAACCGTAGAAGCATTCAACAAGGTTTTGGAGACTGCGTTGACTAAAGTATGTAATGCGTAGCGAACCGATTGGGATTTACGCATACCTGTCGTGCTATGGGCATACAAAACCACATGCAATAAATTGACGGGGCAGACACCATTCAGGTTAGTCTATGGCACGGAAGCCATCATGCCAATGGAATACATTGTACCCAGTTTGCGGATAGCAGCGATGACTCGCATGACAGACCGCAAAGCCTTGGAAGAGAGGCTCGCGCAACTAGAAGAACTAGAGGAAGAATGGTTTCTGGCAGGATTCCATCAGCAGGTACAAAAACAACGTGAGAAAGCTTAGCAAGATCACCATATCAAGTTGCACACATTCAAAGTAAATCATTTAGTATTGTTGTATGACAGCAAGTTCAAGAAATTCCTTGGAAAACTCAGAATGCATTAGTTGGGACCATATTTAGTCAAAGAGGTCACAGATGGAGGCACGGTCCAGCTCGACAAGCTTAATGGAGAGCCCTTCCCAGGAAGAGTAAATGGCAGTCGCATAAAGCTCTACACGATTGGGCCGACTGTCTGAATAACCAATCGAAGTACAGTCTCAGCACTCCAAGCAGTTGAAAGAAGGTGCGGGACTATAAATGAGTCTACATGAAAGCTGCGCAGAAACAGGGTTCCGTGTAAGGCGCGTCTATCGCAGGAATCGCGGTCGCACATAAAGAGTTGTGTTGTTGCACAGAAAGGTGAGAAAGTGACTGTTGAGGTCACTGTTCATAACAAGATGGTCACTCTGAGACAACGAGGAGCGAACGGCGGGCATTTAAGACATGGAGTCAGAACTAGATTTGAAACGATCTCCCATCAGCATTGCATTAATGAAGCAGAAAAAGAGGGAATGGTCGAATTTGAATATCAACTAGCCTATAAATCACAACTGGTCATCTATCGAACAACCCATGGCACTGTGAGACCTAAGTTATTGAGCTATCTTATAGATATGGACCCGTCCAACTTCGATGCTTTGAGAATAAACCCAGTGGTTGTAACATTGTCAAAAGAGACGCAGGACCTTTGGAACAGCGTAATGCCAACAACCAAGGTTGTCGTGTCGAGCCCAACGCTAGTGGTGGAAGATATACTGCAAATCCCCAGACAGATAACAAGACTGGTCTAGATGTTGCCGCGAAACCTGTAGTCTGGTAAGCGATCTATGAAAGATAAGGGTGAGATGGTGAATCTTGGAATAAAAGACAGAATTCTGTTGAAAAGTGCATCCCTGGGCTAAGTGCCCGTGACGAAACTTGAAGATTGGGACCTCGCGGACAGAAACATCTCTCTTGCAAAAAATGCAACACAAGCTTCAACAGACATTGAGTATATGGGACCAGAGATCGCAAGCTTGCTACTCTTGTACAAAGAGTTCACGACTTTGGCATCTCAGCTAGAGCTAGAATCCTTTGAGGGGCCGCTTTGTGTTAACCAAGCAGAGCAAAATGAGCATCCGGTTACACGAATTAGTAGGGGCAGTGGAGCAGGAGCTTGAAGAAGTGTTGCAGAAGACAAGGATGGAGCAACGAAGTGTAGTGCGTCACTCACAGGGATGTTGGACCACGAAGCCTTGCCAGCGTGTCTCGCTGCATCGACGAGTGACTCAGGACAAGTCACGATGATTGTGTTGGGGGCCTGTTGGGTAGCGGATCCCCTGTGTAGCACTTTTGGGGCTTAAAGCCCAAATTTTTGGGTATTTGTATTGTAAAAGCTTCGCGAAGTGCGTAGAGTGTGAATTGTAAGGGGTCAAGTCTAAGGGTAGTCCGCCCTAAAATATTGTAAATTAATCTAGAATGTGTCAGCCTACCCATGGTCTGAGAACCATGGGAATGCATAAATAGAGTGAGCCTCTAAGTGTAGAAGGCAGCTTCTGATAGTAATAGTTGATCTAAGTCTGTAAGTCAGAGTCGTGGGTAGTAGTAGTAGAAGAGGCTCTACAGCTGTGTACGCAGAGGCCTAGTAGAGTCCTCAACTATGTGTGTGGACCCCTGCAGCTGAGTGCGCAGGGTAGGAAGTGAAGTGTAACTGGAAAAAGCATTAATAAAGATAAGTTGGTTTTGGAATATTGCATATTTGTTTCTATATTCTGGATTAGGCATCTGTTATGGTTTATGATTACGCGTGCATCTATTTATGTTAATTTATAATTGAAAGTATTGGCCTACTTAATTTAATTCAATATCTATAATAATATTAAGCACAGAAAGGGGTAAAGAACATCCGCTCTCGTTATCTTAGTCGTGCAAAGGTAGTTGCACTGAACAGACGACTGCGCTGAAGTAGCGCAATGCGTAGGATCAATTCGCGAGATTTCCAGACCTCATCAAGACATCCCTAGGGTGCAGAAACCTATTTCCAGCACCCTCCCATACTACCTCGGGTGACACCTCAATCCGCGCTCCGCGGACTGTTGTCGAAAGGGCCGGTAGCTTTGGGATTTGTTTGGCTAAAACACTCTGAACCTGGGTCAAGCCCCATCAAGCCTATACCAGTTACACAAGTAAAATTCTCTACTATAGCTCATTTAAAAGCTTTAGGTAATGCATAATTTAGACCATAGGTATACTTCAAAGATAAGGTTAAACTTTTAGATTTATAAAACAAGTGAGGGTTTATTGCAATGTAGTTAAAGAGTTGTGGGAGGCATCGAAGGAGATAGACTGAGTACACAAAGAAATAGAAGAAAAAATTTAAACAATAGGATGAATGGATGATGCTTTAAACAATGTGAAATGTAATTAGTGGTTGAAGAATTAAAGTTTGTGGATTGGATTATATCACATTTAAAGAAGTGGGAAACTTTAGATTTATGAGTTTTTAACATAGGAAGATTGCGGATTGAGTTTTTGCAAGGCGACGCTATTGTAGAAGAAATAGGGGAAGGTATGTAATCAACAAATAGAAAATGTTTTTTTTTATATGAATGAACTAATTTTACCCTTCACATTAAGTACTAAAGCTCTAAAATGTAAGTGCAACCCTAGGTAATGAAGACATGTTACCCATTGTCATCATAATAGCTTTTCCTTTTCTGGGTCATCTCCCCTTCAACACAAAAGTTTGGAATATGTATTGTAAATGAAAGTGATGATTAAACAAACCTAATTCAGATTCAATTATGGAAAATGGATTCTAAGGTATCAATATCAGAGGGTTAATTTTATAAATGATTAGGGCTAAAAGGAAATGGTACAGCATGGTACAATCAACTTTAATTTCTTATTTTTATAAAGTGACTATGAGTCCTTAGATTAAGGTGATCTTCTTAGAAAACAACTTTAAGTGTGTTCTTTACTCTAAAGTGGGAAATACCCAACAAACTTTGATTAAGATGATGGTTGTAAGCTTAACACTATCAAATGATTTATATGTCAAAATCTTGTTACGTTTTATTATCAATTTGAAGTACGAATACTTGTGAAATTCAAACAGAGTATGTGTAGAATTAGATTATTTGTAGTGTCATCTACTTAAAATGCACACTGCCTACTTATGCTTAAACTTGTGAAATCAATTGCATGAACTAAATGAAACAAAAGATAATTCCATCATTGAATGATACTTTATCCATAAATGTGGTAAATCGGGTTGTAGTTAAGTATTCAATCTTCAAGATGTAAACCTTCTACATCAATACTCCATTTAGTTGATTTCATAATATAATTCAATAAATAGATATTAGAATTCAAGAAGATAAAAAAAAATTAACTGTAGAAATGAAACACACCACTCCTTATCAATCAAAAACAATTTTAATCATTACTGGCAATAACCATGTGTTTGAACACCAAACATGCAATTAGGAACTTGGTGCAATTAGGACCTTGATGTCACTCATTTATCTCTTGACATGATTTAGACACTTCTTCTTTCCGTGAACTATTGCTAATAAAGAGAACTAATCTATGAGCTAAAAATAATCATTGGAAAAGGAAACACACTTTCATCAATGTAAATACACTTACGAAATAAAATTGCATAAAGTAAAATACAACAAAAGACCACAATGATAGATGTCTTCCGAACCAACTAATGTGGTCCATCCTCGGGACAAGGTAAAGAATCAATTGATCTTAAGGAATAAATTGCATGGATGCGTCATTGCCCAGAATCAATCGATCTTAAGGAATAAATAGCATGGATGCATCATTGCCAAAATTAGCTATTGAAAATTAGTCATTGGTAAATTAGTTAATAAGGTAAGTAAAATATGATTTAAAAATTAGAGGTAAGGATTTATCTATTAAAGTAATATATATTTAGTTAAAAACTAGTTATTAGAGTGGGGAGAAGGAAGAACACGGAGGAGCGGAGCGGGAGCCTGGAGTGGCCCTTACGAGAGGTACCAGTTAGAGGGAGCCTGGGGTAGCTTCCGTCTGGCAGGAGGAAGCAAGGAGAGTGTGCAAAGAGACACACCCAAATTTGAGACTGCACGAAGCGCCAGAGCCATGGCCCCAGGAGGGGGTCACAAAAAGGAAACTCCCTTACCACCAGAGCTAGCAACCTTTCGAGATCTGGTAGCAGCTTGCAACAAAAGGCCAGGATCTGAAAACCAACAGAAGTTTGTGAAAAAAATGGAAACTATCCCCACATTTCCTCTTCCTACTAAAGAGCCATGTAAAGTTGCTTTAAACCTAGCAGAAAGAGGACTTATCGGCCAGTTCACAGGTTTATGGCCCTCACCAAAAGCGATAGAAGGTTGGGTTCAAAGGAACTAGCGTTCCCTGGTCAAAGAAGAAATAAAAAGCCATTTCGTCGGCAAAGGCTTCTTTATATTTGTATTCAAAGCAACAGAAGATAGAAACTTAATATTCATAAACGACCCGTATTTCATGGGGCCCTAAGGACTATATCTGAATAAATGGACTCCAGACTTCAACCCGACCCAAGATGTTCCCTTGGGCATTCCGGTCTGGGTGAGACTGCCCCACCTTCCTCTTCACTATTGGAACCCTAAATCCTTGGAAACCATAAGTAACAAGCTAGGCAAATACATCAACCGAGCAAAAAGAAGAGACCAGTATTCCTGCGCTAGAATTTGTGTAGAAGTAGACTTGGAGGAAGGTCTCCCTGAAGCCGTTAAACTCATGGTGGCTGACTGGTCACACATACAAGTGCTAGACTACAAGAAACTACCATTTAAATGTCGACACTGCCATGGCTACGAGCACTTTACTAAGCACTATAAAAAGAAATCAAAGGATGTAGTTGAGAAAGAGAAAGGAAACCAATGGACTCAGGTCCAAAAATCAGGACCAACCAAGCAGAGGAATAGGAATAAAGGGAAATCAACCTCCATTGAGAGGGTTGATCCTCCAAAACCCCAAGCAAAAGGAATTTTATTCCCTCCAATAGCAAACATATCAACCAACCCCTTTGATATTCTCAGCACACCAGAAGAACTCCAAGATCCAGCAAAGAAAGAGATTGAACAACAAGCAAACAACATGGAAGAAAGCAGAAGGCAAGAGGAACCAGTCCAAACCCCAAAAGGTGCCTCTAGTTCCCCTTCCTATGCAGATATGACAAGAAAGAAGACCCCTGAGACATTGGGATCCTCGGACGACGAAACATCTGAGAGACCCTTGAAAAGAGTGGGAAGGAAATCTCACTGAGAGGCCAGAGAAGAAGCAGAGAGACTAAAAATGCAAGGCAGTCAGGCCAATATGGAGATGTCAATCAGCAGAAATACTAGAACCAGGCCTCCCAAGGGAGGTACTGCCCCAACACCTACTAGTAAATAATGCGATTATTCTCTTGGAACTGCATAGGATTGGGGAACCCATCAAAAGCTGAAGCAATCAAGAGCCTACTAAAGTCACAGCTTCCTAAGATCCTTATGCTCTAAGAGACTAAAATACAAGGACAAGCCCTTATGGAACTCAGCGAAGCAAAATGGAAAACAAAAGCTAGAAAAGCGGTAAGTGATACAGGTACATGTGGAAAGTTAGCCACTCTCTTTGAGGTAGAAAAATTCCAGCTTGAAATCTCCTTTCTGATGCAGCACTAGATTTATACCGAACTCTGACACCTACCAAGTAAAATAAACATTGCTTTCTTTAATCTCTATGTTCCTGTACTCTATGTAGAAAAGGAACAATGCTGGAAAAACCTGACCTATTTTTTGGAAGCTCACTAGAGACTACAATCTAATCCTAGACCCAAAGGAAAAAAGAGGAGGAACCAGCAGCAGGGACCACTTCCTCCCCTTAGTGGAAAACTTGATACAACAATGGGATTTAATGGAATTCAAGCGAAAAAAAGGGCTATACACCTAGAAAAATAACATAATAGGGGAGGAGCATATCTCAGTCAGGCTGGACAAATTCCGCCTTCGTAGCTCCTTCCTCTCCGAGAATATTATCATTTCCACAAAAATTCTGCCAAAGTGGAACTCACACCATAAAGCCATCCTCCTTCTGATGGAAGAAGAAGAAAACATGGGACCAATCCCCTTTTGGTTCAACCCACTATGGGCAAACAGGGAAGGGTTTCTAGATACAGTGAATAAGGCTTGGTCCATTCATGTTCAAGGATCACCCAGCTATGTTTGGGAGCAAAAGATAAAAGCCACCAAAATTGCCTTGAAGCAATGGATAAAAAAGCCCACAGTCTCTCCCACCACCCAAAGAAAACAAAGCACAAAGCAGTTATTGGATCTCCAAATGGTCCTGGAGACTCAAGACATAATTAGAGCAGAGATGCACAGGGAGTAAGAACACCAAATCAGCACCCTCCGAACTTTTAGAGAAGAGGAAGAATATTTGAGGCTCAAGTCATGCAATCTCTGGCTTGTGTCTGGAAACAAAAATATAGCATTCTTCCACAAGCAAATTCGTACTTGTCTCTCTAGAAACCACACTGTTGAAATTACCTCGCTAGATGGGACTATACTTAAAGGCACAACATAGATTAAAGAGGTGGCAAGCTCTCACTTTTAGCTATTGTTCAAAGAAGAAGGCGTGGAGGATAATGAGGAAGCTCATGACTTCCTCAAGCACGTTCCAAGGATGGTTAACAAGGAGGACAATGCATCTCTCAGGAAGCCATTCACTGACGAAGAAATCAACAATGTCATATGGAAGATGGAACCAGACAAAGCCCCTAGATTAGATGGATTCTCAATACACTTCTATAGACTTTGCTGTGACATCATCAAGGCTGATTTGTACCGAATGATCAAAGGATTCCTTCGAAAAGACAAAGTGGGAGGAAGCACAAACTCCACCTTCCTAGCCCTAATTCCCAAAGAAGCCAACCCGGAGACATCCGACAGATTCAGACCAATCTCTCTTTGCAATGCGTCCTACAAAATTCCTACCAAGCTACTTGGTAATAGAATAAAACCTCTGCTAGAAAAACTCATCTCTCTCAATCAAGGACGGTTTGTCAAGGGAAGGCATATCCTGGACAATGTGATACTGGTGCAGGAAATCATCCAATCTAGCCACCAATGCAAAGAGCAAGATATGCTCATCAAACTGGACATGGCGAACGCTTTCGATAGAGTAAGACATTCCTTCTTCAAATTCTTTCTATATTTGGTTTTAGCCCTAAATTTGTTAATTTGATTAAAGCATGCATTGGATAACCATGGATAGCCCCTCTAGTAAATGGTAGGCCTACAAAATACTTCAAAGCTTCAAGGGGAATCAGGCAACACTGGCCTCTATCCCCCTTCCTGTACATTCTGATGGCAGAATCTCTAAGCCGAAAACTCTTTGATGAAAAGCTCAATGGGACACTTCCTAGCATCAGGGCAACACCCGGAACTTCCCTAATCAACCATGCCTTGTTTGCAGACGACTCTATCCGTTTGGGAGGAGCCTCCATTAAAATAGCAAGAGCCTTCAACGAAGTAATCCAAAGCTTCTGCAGAGTCTCCGGAGCTATGGTCAATAACAGAAAAAGTGCAGTGTACGTCTAGGCTGCAGACCAACAATCTATTCTCAAGATAGCCTAAGCCCTAGGCTTCATCAGATATGTTTCTTGGGAAAAATTCAAGTATCTTGGTCTGCCTTTAACCTTGTGCACTACTAAGGCCCCTCATTAGATGGAAATTATCAGCAAAATCAAGGCAAAAATGACTACTTGGGGAGGACAGTGGCTTTCCACAGCCGGGGAGCTCACTCTGGTCAAGTCAGTCCTCTCTTCCCTTCCTATCTACTAGGCCTCTTTCCTTTTAGCTCCAAAAATGATCATCGATCAATTAGCAAAGCTGATCTGGAATTTCCTATAGCAAGGAGGAAAGGGGAACCAAAAAAATTCCATATAGTAAGCTGGGACATAGTGAAAAGGCCAATACCTGAAGGTGGACTTCAGGTAGGAGATCTTGTGTTGGCCAATCTCGCAGTGGGAGGGAAGACCCTTTGGAAAATATTCTCAAACCAAAAACACCCTATAAGTCAAGTTCTAATTAAAAAATATTTGCACAAGCTCTCACTAAAGAATATGGATGAAGGAGTTTCTCACAAAGAAACCACGTTGTGGAATTGTGCACCCAAGGCTAGAAATTCTTCAAAGAACAACTTTACAAAATTATAGGAAATGAGAAAAAAATCAGACTATGGGAGCACAAGATCATGGGTCTCCATCCCTTAAAGCTTGCCCTAGATATTACAAACATGCACAACTAGCTCATTGAAAAAGGTATCCACAAACTCGTTGACATTTGCACATGGGATTCAGAAGGGAAATGGAGTAATTGGGACCTACATCGCCCCCTGATTGGATGCTCCCTCAACTCCATCAATCATTAGATAAACTCACTAGTCTGGCTCCTGTGCATCTGCATTCGAGTGACAAGTGGGGATGGGGGAATTCCAGATCTTACTCAGCAAGGCTGGGTTTTGTAGCCCTCCAAGAACAACAATCTCAGATGCATACCACAAATCTTTGGCAGCATGTATGGGACCCATTTGGACTCCCAAAAATCAACTTCTTCTACTGGATTCTCATGCACAGAAGGACCCTCACCTGGGAAAACCTAGAGAAAAGAGGAATCATTGGTCCTCACAGATGCCCCCTCTGCTGCAAGGACTAGAAAACGATCAATCACCTATTCATAGACTGCCCCTTTTCTCAAGAGGTCTGGATGCAAGCTACCACGGGGCTCAACATCCAATTCCCTCAGCAATCCTTAGTGATTAGTATTTTCGAAACTTGGAAAGATCGTTATCCACACTCTTTGAGCAACAAATCAACTTGGACTAAAATCTGGAATGCAATCCCAAAATATACCTGTTGGGTAATCTGGTTGGCTAAGAATGAAGCCATCTTCAACAATAGACTTCAATCCACCAACACAGTCACTGCCAAGGCCAAAGCCTTGCTGCTGGAAACTCTTGAAAATAGACCTTATAAGTCAAACAACTACCTACTCCCTGAAGAGCTCAGTTGGCTAGGTGATTCATGAGACGGGAAAGTATCAGGAAGAATATCTCCTTGACTAGCCATAACCCGGAGTGGCGTCTCCAAATCTCTGAGGTGGAATTCCCAAAATGGTAGAAAAATCAAGGAAAAGTCACGATTTTCTTCGATGGAGCTTCCAAAGGAAACTCGGGGATATCAGGGGCAGGAGGAATAATTTACTCCATAGATGGACACAAATAGGACAGCTATAGTTGGGGTCCAGGTCAGAGCACCAACAACCAAATAGAGATCCTAGGTCCGCTAAAAGCTTGTCAGCTGGCTCAAAGGAATATAGGGGAAAACCTTCAAATCTTCAGGGACTCTGAAATCTTAATTAAAGCCCTTAATAAGAGTGATCAACTCAACAACCTTGTTGTAAACAAGACCCTAGAAAGAATAAGAAATTTGACTCAAAACTTCACATCCTGCTCATTCTATCATGTCTTGTGTGCTCAGAACAAGGAAGCCGACATAATGGCCAACAAAGGATGTCTTCTAGCCTAAGGTATGCTGGTGAACAATGATGATGACGTTGAAAGGCACCAATCCCTTAACAAACAAGGGGAGTCGTCCAAGAGCAGAACCTGCAGAACAAAGGCGGGCTCACAGGTTTTCAGCTTTCCACTCGGGCCAGCTAAGACAGGAGCAAAAGGAGGGTGGAGAATGGATTTCATTCAGAGGATGATTTTGATGGACGATAGACGAAGACTCAGGGCGGGGGAAGATCTGACAGCCATAGTGTGCTGGGAAATAAGGGGGGATAAAGATGCGGGGAGTAGTAAGCGGTTTTCATCGCACCGCTCCTAGCTGCTGGGTAGTTTTCCTCGCGTCAGACACAATTCGACTCACACCCTAACACGTTACAGAACAAAACAACCCATTTCGCATGCCCTTGAGGTGATAAAGATCAGACAACAAATCAATTCAATAAGTGTTGGATCCGGACGAGGGAAGATCTAACGATTATTGCACACTTATCATGGCGGGGTCTTATCCTTGTAGTGGGGCCGGGTACGGAGATGGGTCCCAGTTAATGCTCAGTCAACTTGGGATGTGATGTGCTTCAGTCCTGGGCAGAGTTGATCTAACGACCATCATTGTTTGGAAAAGAAGGGGAGTTATTTCGGCGAGAGTGGTAAGCAAGTTTGTTTGCACTACTTTTGGCTTCTCGTCATTTTTTTTAATTGAACGCAATTCCACTCAGTGGCCGATGCGTGGCAATACAAAACCGCCAATATCACGCGCTCCTGAGGAATTATGGTTCGGAAAGCAATGGATGCGATATGTGTCTGATCTGGGCAGGAGAAGATTTGACAATTGTAGCATGTTGAGATCGGTGGGGGTTAACTCTGTAGTGGGGTCCGGTACGGGGGATAAGACAGGTTTTAAACAAAAACATATTAATTTTGCAGGTTGGTATTTTGGCCCATAGAACTTAGTGTATGTGGGTTTTAACTTAACCCAAGAAGTACCAAAGTTTCAAAGAAAAGAGGAACATAGCAAAGAAGGATAGGAGACCTCTTTTGAACCCGAATTTTCACACTTGTCTGTACTTGAGGTTGTTAGCTTGCCCAACCTCTTCTTATTAATAAAATTCAACAGTTTCTGTTAAAAAAAAAAAAAACTAGCTATTAGGAATAAATAAATATAAATACTTTATATTTTATACCAATATTTTAATAATTAATTATTTAAAAAAGGTTAAGAAAAAATAATTATTTAGAAATCAAAGTGAGTTATCTATATTTAAGATATCATTTAAATTTATTTAAAAACTAGTTGTTATAAAATATTTTATTCCGTTATTTTAATAATTAGTTAATAAGGTAAGTAAAATATTATTTAAAGTCCGGTAAGGAGTTATCTATTAAAATATTATATATTTATTTAAAAACTAGTTGTTATAAAATATTTTGTTCTATTATTTTAATACTTAATTAATAACCTAAGTAAGATATCATTTAAATTTATTTAAAAACTAGTTGTTATAAAATATTTTATTCCGTTATTTTAATAATTAGTTAATAAGGTAAGTAAAATATTATTTAAAGTCCGGTAAGGAGTTATCTATTAAAATATTTTATATTTCGAAGCAAATAAAATATTTTATTGTAATGTTTTAATAACTAATTAGTGAGAGATAATAGATATTATCAATTTATAAACATTATTAGGGGCTAACTTATTCCAAATAAATAAAATATACCTATGTTTAATTGTATAGAACTAGAGTTATAGGTTAATAAATGGTTCTAGAAATAATTTATCATAATATATAAAATGAAAAGAAGTTATTATTATTTAAATATAGAGAGGTTATTAAGTATATACATGTATCAGTTATATTAACTGAGTTAATAAAAATATTGTGAAAAATAAATAGTAGAGAAAGACTCAACTTTTATATATATTTAGAAAAATGAAGGTCA
>APFE030043067.1:226811-250964 GCA_000404065.3 Pinus taeda | reverse complement strand
AATATAAATATTTAAAATAATTAATAGTTTAATTCATTATATATATAATTTTTAAACAACAAACCAACGTCAACCGAGGGTTGAGTGAGGTCATGCGCTGGTTTGAAACAGTGCAAAGGCTTTGGATGGCCCGCATATAATAACCTCAGACGATAGGTTGACTGCTATGCGGTTAATTTTTGACACGATTAACGTTTGACTATTGGCACACGAGGGTGGAGGCAGGAGTTATAATGACAGGAGACGCAGAGTTTTCTTTGTTGGCACGCGGGGGTGGAGACAGGAGTTATGATGACAGGGAGGGGGTGTCGGATGGTCAACGAAAATGGAGACAACAGAAGGGACGACTTTATAGTGGAAGGGAAATTGTGAACGCCGGATGTTACGAAGGTAGCGAAGGAAGTAGAGGGGTTTGCAACAACGACAGTGAACGACGACACAAGGGATTTGCAATGGGTTATGGTGGTGGGAACAAAAACGAATAGTGTGTAGTGTGAACAAGAGTGGATCACAATAGTGGAACAAGGCTTGAGGAACACCGAACGTGGCTCTGATACCAGTGGAACAGAGAATGCTAGAATGCAGAATAAATATATAAATATTTTATTAAAAGAGATGAAAATTACAGATGATGAGATTACAATTGCGGGAGCCTGACTTATATACCGCCAGGAACACCCTTTGGGGAAAGGGCATGATCTTATGATCGTGCCCTTTCATCTAATTTAACTAATATTTAATAATAACCTAATCTAACTAATTTTTACATAACAGAATGCGCAAAGTCTAAAAGTAATGAGGTATTTATTCATTATAATATATCAAAATTGCAAAAGGAACAAGCATAAAGGAATTGGCCCATGTGATAAAGTTAAATCACAACATAAATGGAGCCATAACCGATATATATATGTGTGTGCATATTGAAATAAAGAAATAACAAAGGAAACAAGTGTTAAAGAGTTAACACCGGACTCAAAACATATCTATGTTATATTTAAAAGCCCGGCGGGTCCGCCATATAATTAAGTCCTTCATATACATTATGATTACGCATTTTATATATTTCTATTATAAAGGGATTATAATAGAAATAAGCGCCGATTGCGATATGGGTAAGCCCGACCCGATATAATATATATTGCGTTTTATAATTGCGTCGGGTCCGCAAAGCCTTTATGCATATAGAGGTTGGTTCCGCTGATTGCGATAGCCGGACCCGATATAATATATACTGCATTTTATAATTGCGGCGGGTCCGTCATAGCAGTAACATCATATATTATAATACATAAATATACATAGATTATACGAGTCGATTGCGATATGTGATGGCCGGACCCGATATTATATACACCATGTTTTATACTATCGTCAGGTCCACCATATCGCAGATTGTTATGATTGGGTTAATACACCACTGAAAGCGCCGATTGCGATTGCGATAAAGTACGCCTCGATAGTTGTGCAGAGCCCACATTAGAAGCGGAAAAAGCATGCTTTATGGTATATTTTCATTATTGATAGAAAAGAACAGATATGAAGGAATTATGCGTAAGTCCAACATTACAATGGAAAACGCCAAATGCATATGTGATTAGTTCAATCCCCGATTGCGATATGTGATGGGAAGCCAACACTGTTGAAAAGGTAGATCTAATTGATTTATTAAACAGATTTAATTCCTTTCAGTTTCGCTTGGCGTGTTTTGTGTTGTTTTCGCTATGTAAGCAGAAAAATCAGTGTTAAAGCCAAATTTGAAGAAAGGGCAATTGGTTGGGTTTCTTTGTATTTTGGCCAATTAAAATGCATCCGATATATGTGTAAGCCCAGGATTACACAAGTCAACACAGTTCATTACGGCTAAATCAAGTTAAACATCATTTAGGGCATTTACAAAGGAACTCGGCAGTGGATTAACAGAGAAAGTCAACAATTATTGTCCTCTTCTAAATTCAGTTGTTTTATGTTATTTCATGTTCTTTGAGGTGTCTTTATTATTTAAACCTCTGTAAAATTTTGTAATAATTTTTTAATTCAGATAATTAGGAAAACAGTTTAGTAGTTTGACAGTTTCACAACTGTTTCACAAATGTATAAAAGGAGAAAAATTTACAGAGAAAGGGTTGATGGTTGGAATTTTGGAGAACCTGGAGACTAGGCCACTGTATTCTTGATATCATCGTTGATTAATGAAAGAATCAGAAGTTTCCATGAGTTGTTGCATATAATTTTGTAAGCTTCTCTGTCATGTGTCATGCTATGTTTTCTTCTTTTCATATATAGTAATGAAGTTGCAGGTCTTTATTTGCTTAGGTACATAAAGTTAAAATTCCTTAACAGAGTGCTCCTATACTTGAAGTCCTCACTTCCTTTCTAAGTTATAAATAATAGTTTCTATGAAATACCAACATATTGTCTATGATTCAATTCTTATTATCATAGTTCCTCTAAGTTACAGATAGTAGTTTCTGTGAAAGATCAACATATTATCTTTAACTTCTCCTTCAAACTTTCTTCATTCATCATTATATCTAGCAACAAACGACATTCTGAGATGTTTTGGTCATACATGTATTAAGAGTCAAAGACCAAGTTTTCCAGGTCCTTCATTTGAGAACACAACAAACAATAAGTGACAGTAAATAATATTTTTTAATGTCTTAAGCACAATTTCCCCGCAGCCAGGAAATTGGTTTCTTAAGGAACAACATTAATTGGCGCCGCTGCTGGGGAGAGAAGACAAGAAGATTTTTCCCTGGGTTTCAATATTTTCCTCTGGTTGTTTGGTGAGGAGGAAATACTTGGCTGTTTTGAATAAAAGCAATAAAAGGCGACTCCATTGTAACAAAGACCACAGACTGCAAAGCAATAGATTAAGAACACTTTTGCTTGAATTCATTATGTTTAAAGTTGATTCTTGAGAGTGACAAGTTTCAGTAGTTGGTTGTACATTCACACCTGTGATTTTCACTTACCACATTGATTGGCGACTCCACTATACTTTGAAGTTTTCTTTTTTGGGATGCAATGGCTCTCCTTGCATTCTTAGTCCATAAATTTGATCCATTTGATTTTACTGAGATCACTGGCTATCCTTATGATATGCCCGCATTTTCTGTGTGGAATGAGTATCTTCCAAAATTCAGTAGAAAGGATAATTAAGATCCAGCTCAACATCTCCAAGAGTTTCATGAATGCTTGGAGCAACAGGGCATCATTCATGAAGATTGGAAGATGAAGTTGTTTTTATTTTCTTTAGACCTGGAAGCTAGGGCTTGTTTCATGTCTCTGCGTCTTTCAAGCATTTCATCTTTGAAAGGTTTCCATTCAGTATTCAATTCTTCTTGTAGAACTTATTATCCACACAAGTTTCTTTTTGAAGGTTCTTGTGAATATTATGATGCTAAAGAAACTTTAAAGGCTCAAGATAATCTTGTTGATGAAACTAATGATTTTGTTGATAATATATCAAGCATTCAGAGTTATGAGCAAGTCTCTAAAAGCGAGGAACTATCATTTTCTCAAAATGATGCAGAGAAGTTTATAAAGCATTCTTCTTCAATAATCTCCCAAGCAAAGAATTGGTTGACTATGGTCCACGCAGATCGAGCATCATTTTTCTCAAAATGATGTGGAAAAGTTTATAAAACATTTCTCTCCAATGATCTCCCAAGCAGATAATTGGTTTACTTTGTTCCAAACAAATCAGGAGAGTATTCAGATGGAGGAAAGTTCAAACATGCATCAAGAGTCTCTGCTCAACAATCAAGAAGAGGAAGAAATAATTGAGTTGCAAATAAATCCCCAGAGTTCCTATTTTGTTAAATTTGATGATCCTCCTATCTATAATGAAAATGGTTTAAATGGGGAGCAGGATGAAGCTCTTCAAGTGCATCAGTTAGGTATTGAACATACAGGAAGAAACCAGCAAGTGGGATATGTTGGACAGCAATATATTGAGCCATCTATCATAGGAAAAGAGGCTATCTCATGTAAAAGGGAAGGTGATAAAGAGATTGTATATCAGTGCATTGAAGAACACAATGATGCCCATGGATCAGAGGTAAATAATCTCTTTGAAGTTGATCATATGTCATATAGTAATGTGAAAAAATCTCTTTTTTCCTGAAGTTAGAATTACAAGTTATTTTCAATCAAAGCTTAGAGATGGAAAGTGTAGACATGAAAGTGACATAGATCATTTTCTTAAAGATGTTGTTGATTATTCTGCTGAATATATTATCCCAATAGAAGGTTCAATTGAGCAGGAACCTTCATACATAGAGAATTTCTTTTTTGGCGCTGATCAAGAACATATTTTATCTCATACTTTTGAAGATCCTGTGGTAGATTACATGGAGGAATTTATCAGCAGTCTACATATATCATTTTGTGGATATACTCTTAATTTTCATTGTGAGCTGCTTTTATGCATAATTTATTTTTTGTTCAAGATGAGTTGCATTTTCAAGATTCATTGGCATAATGGTTCTAGATCAAGCACCCAAATGATAACCTGGTACCATTTGAAGATTGATTTCACTTGATGGAGATCAATCATGTGTATATGTATGAACTTGTATTGAGTATTTGGTTTTCTAGTTGCAGTTCTTTAGTTTAATCATTAGTTGATGAATAAGGGTGATTTTCCCAGTTGGAAACTGGTTTGCAGAGTTGTCAGACTTCAAGACTGTCAGGTTTCAGTTGTCAGATTTCAGGGTTTTCACAGTTTTGGATTCCATGCCCAACTAAGGCTACTAATCTATGATTCCCAATGTTTTGTTATTAGAGCGCAAGCATCTAATCACTGCAGATATTGGTGTGGATTCATTGTACAGATTTTCACACAGTTAAGACTTGGCGAAGCAATATATGACTCCATGCCCAATGGATAAAGCCCTAATTTGTGGTTCTTAGTGCTTTCGGGACAAAAGCACTATCCCTAGATGGAGCCAGATGTTGTAGCTTAAGCCTTATTTATCAATTTTATCACAATGTGTGGCCTAAAATCATTAAGGGGGTTCAACCTCAATGAATGCGCAAAGTCTAAAAGTAATGAGGTATTTAGTCATTATAATATATCAAAATCGCAAAAGGAACAAGCATAAAGGAATTGGCCCATGTGATAAAGTTAAATTGCAACATAATTGGAGCCATAACCGATATATATATATATATATATTGAAATAAATAAATAACAAAGGAAACAAGTGTTAAAAGTTAACATCGGACCCGAAACATATCTATGTTATATTTAAAAGTCCGGTGGGTCTGCCATATCAAAAAGTCCTTCATATACATTATGATTATGCATTTTATATATTTCTATTATAAAGGGATTATAATAGAAATAAGCATCGATTACGATATGGGTAAGCCGGACCCAATATAATATATATTGTGTTTTATAATTGCGTCGGGTCCACAAAGCCTTTATGCATATAGAGGTTGGTTCCGCCGATTGCGATTGCGATTGCCGGACCTGATATAATATATATTGCATTTTATAATTGCAGCGGGTCCGTCGTAGCAGTAACATATTATACATATATAGGGAAAGCACCGATTGCGATATGCAATGGCCGGACCCGATATTATATACACCATGTTTTATACTATCGTCGGGTCTGCTACATCGTAGATTGTTATGATTGGGTTAATACACCACTAAAAGCGCCGATTGCAATTGTGATAAAGTATGCCTTGATAGTTGTGCAGAGCCCGCATTAGAAGTGGAAAAAGCATGCTTTATGGTATATTTTCATTATTAATAGAAAAGCGCGGATATGAAGGAATTATGCATAAGTCCAACATTACAATGGAAAACGCCGAATGCATATGTGATTAGTTCATTCGCTGATTGCGATATGCGATGGGAAGCCAACACTGTTGAAAAGGCGAATCCCATTGATTTATTAAATAGAGTTAATTCCTTTCAGTTCCGCTTGGCGTGTGAGGGAGGAATTGGAACCATTTTGCAACAAAGATTTTTAGTTGGACACAGATCCCAGTGGTTGGGAACTTTGCACTATTGTTGGTGTTCTAGGACAATTGGAATTAGCCCAAACAATTTTAGGGTTTTTGTGGGTTTTATGAGGTGAGGCTCCAGTTAATTTGGCAAAATTTTCTGATCACTTTTGAAGGCCAAAACAGAGATTTGAATCTAGCCAGCAGCAAAAGTATTTCTAGAACAAGGCACAGTTAATTGGGGAGCCATTTCTACCACTTGGGTCTTTGAGATTTTTCTGGGTTTTGTTAGTTTGGGTGTGAGGAGCCTCCCCCTAATTTTTCAGAATATTTGGAGCAGTTTTGAGGGGTAATAATACAATTTTCCTCCTGCAACAACGATAGTAGTAACAAAAGTTCTTGGGCAATGCATTTGGGTAGATTGGGCTATTTCAACTGGAGATTTCACTTAGTTTCTCACCTAGGTATTGCATGCTCTTAGAAGCAAGCCCAGGTTCTATCATTTCAACTCATATTTTGTACACAGTTTCCATATGATTAATAAAATGGCTTACTTTATTCTATTGAATTCATTGTGTTTAAATTTGTGTCTGTGGTTTGATTCATTTTTGTTGTTCCTAGTTCATTGCTTGGTATTCGTTGTTAATTTCCATTTAGGGACATGACACCTTGGAAGCCCACATATCCACTTAGAAGGGGCATGGTATGCAAACTGGCACACTTTGAAGAATTTCTTGGGCATCTGTATGTTTTAGAGAGCTTCTAGGGAACCTTTGGAGGTTGGACGTCGTATTATGGAGCCCTTGCTTGCCATTACATGTGGGCGAGTCATTCTTTTGAGGATTTGGGATTAGATCATTGTACATGTGTCTTTGAACAAGCCCTCCTTTGTATTTTAGATTTCTTAATTAGAGAAGAGGGCTTTTTACCCTATTACCACTCAAACTAGCAGGGGTCATAGGAGGGGATCCTATAGAGCAACTACTAGGTCAAGTGGCAACAATGGAGTAATAGCCCACTATCACTTCAGCTATAACTACCTGCTCTTTACAAATTTTCACCAATGGGAGGAGATCCAATATATTGTTGATTTGGGGTAGCATCAGATGTGCTCTAGCCACAAAATTTGGTGGAGAGGTTGGGGCACATGAGATCTTCAGTACCCAAAAAGGGTTTGGGCAGATTCTAAACAGATTAGGAGATATTAAAATAATTAATATTTTTAATGGAGTCCCTAAGTCTAAACTTAGGGGAAAATAAAATATTAATGTGTATTAATATTGAATTTGTGTTAGAATGGTCCAAAAGACATGGATCAAGCCAGATCTAATCTTAGTCGTTGATTAGGGACTTAATCTCGGCCGTTGAAATGTCAACAGGAAATGTATAAGAGGAGGCTTGAGGGTCACTTGGAGAGGTACACCAGAGTGATCAATCATTCTACTCTAGAGCGGGTTTTGCTAAGAGAGATAGAATCAGTGATCAGAGAGCAACTGAGGGGCATTGAGTACAGAGAGACAAAGAGGCAGAGATAGTGTTGGAAGAGAAGTAGAGCAGCCAAAGAGAGTGACGTAGGAGCAACTAGTGCTCACGCAAGGCCACGCAAAGGCAGTAAGTGTTGCGCATAGCACTAGAGAGGCCAGTGTAGCTGGCGCATAGGCTCAGAGAGATGACGCAGGCCAAGATAGGCTGACGCAGGGCCCACACTGGGCTAGGAGAGGTTGCCGCAGTCCAGATTGATGCTGAGGAGCTGCCGGAAAGATTATCTGGAGTTTCAGCTAGGAGATTTGTCAGAAACCAAGAGGTATTACTGCGAAGGAAATTCTCTTTTGGGTAGGCTAGTTTCGGCACCCAGATTGTACTCTGATATTGCATAATTAGAAAACCCTCAGATAGCTGCACCAGTTTTCCCACATTAGGTTTTTGCGGGGACATTGGTCCAAAAATAATGGTGTCATATGGTGTGTTTGTTTCTGTTTCTTTTTAGTTGCTGATCTGTAATATGTTGAGCATGCACTAGTGTTTATTTTCAGTATTTACATTGTAAATAACTTGTTAAGGAAAATAACAAGTAGGTAGGAATAAATCAGATAAAGTGCATGGAGGGTTTCTAACTAAGTAAACTTAGAAACTTCAACATGGTATTAGAGCATGATTGCAGATCACAGGAGGACTAAAAGACATCAGCCGAGCGGAGCAATAGCAGCAGAAAACAGCTGTCTCGAGGTGACAGTTGTTGTTTCTAACAGCACAAAAGCTAAGGAGTGTGACGCAGAGCCAGCCAGGGCTCACGCAGGGCCACATAGAGGCAGCCGGGAGTTGCGCAGAGGGCCAGAGGGGTGACGCAGGGCCTCCCAGGGTTGACGCGGACCCATCTGGGGTGACGCAGGGCCTCCCAGGGTTGACGCGGACCCATCCGGGGTGACGCAGGGCCTCCCAGGGTTGACGCGGACCCATCCGGGGTGACGCAGGGCCAACGTGAGGTAGAGAGGGGCTGACACAGTCCACAAATAGGCAATTGCTGGGGTTTAGAAGACTGTG
The DNA here is from genome assembly GCA_000404065.3 of Pinus taeda. NCBI lineage: Eukaryota > Viridiplantae > Streptophyta > Pinopsida > Pinales > Pinaceae > Pinus > Pinus taeda. The sequence goes on along the minus strand of APFE030043067.1, from coordinate 242,453 downwards.
GGAATATTGCAGAGTGGAGCTGGTGAGGTACTGTAGTCAAAACAGTACCTGACAGAGCAAGGCCATAGGAGTTTCTACTGAGGGTTCCCAGCCGAGGAACCCGGGTCAATGGTGCGATTGCACACGATGATCAGAGTAGGGGGCATTTTGACAAGCGATAGAACGATTTCCAAGAGGGAAATCAGGACTCATAGGGAGCCCAGAAGAGAACTTCCAGACGGGAAATAGAGACTCAGAGGAGTCAAACAAAGAACTTCCAGGAGGGAAGTAGAGGAGTACCATGGCACTACATGGAGTAAGAGACCAGGATAGACTGGACGGAGCATCGAACTTCGCAGTCTGGAAGGCCAGATTCGTATCCGTACTTGACAGGAATCGTGTCAAGAACTTCGCCTTGAAGGTAATAGTTGTCCCAGTCGACCCCAGTGATAATGACAAGTATAAGGAGGCGATGGCTAGGGCCAAGCGCATTATCCTTGAGAAAGTCAAGGATCATGTAGTACCACACATAGCTGAGAAGGAAACGTCATTTGAGATGTGGGAGGCTCTCAAGAAGCTGTACTAGCATACTTCTATGCAGAGAAGAATTTTGCTTGAGAATCAGATGAGGTCGTATCAGATGAAAGGACAATCAATTGACACGTTCCTCGGAGGACTGAATGAGATCCGAGATTAGTTGACTGCTATAGGGGCGACACCAGATCAGGTGCTAATGGTGAGTACAACCCTGAATGTTGTCTCAGAAGACTGGGAAGTATTCGTCCAGAGTACACTGGGCAGAGGGACACTTCCACCTTGGGACGAGATGTGGGCAGCTCTTCGCCAGGAAGAGATCAGGCAGTCGAAGATGGGTAGCAGTAGCAAGTGGATCAAAGTCAAGTAGGAGGAGGAAGATGTGGCCCTAGCATCTGAGGGAACGCAGGAAAAGCGGAAGAAGAAAGATCTCTCCAAGATCAAGTGCTTCCACTGTGGGGAGCTGGGTAATTATGCGACCCAGTGTCCAAGGAAGAAGAGTAAGGAAGAGTCTTCTGAAACTAACTCAGCTCCAGCACGGGCAGAGAAGGAAGTTTTGACAGACGATCACTGTGCCATGAGTGCAGACGCACCACTTGAGCGAAAGTGGGGAGACATCGAGCTGTAGTCAAGCGGACTACAGGTGATGAGGGGCAGGATCCTCGAGGTACCCAACCTCTTGGCTTAGACCTTCCTACGGGAGCCCCGAAGAGGAGTAGCAAGACTGGCCGAGTTGAGTAGAGATGGATGCGGATGAAATAACAGAGAGAGCTATAGTGCAGGAGTCCCAAGACAGCGCAAGGTTAACAAGCTGTAGCAGTGTGATAGGCACAGGAGTGTTGCACCAGTGCAGGAAGGCACAGAGAAGTGTGCAATGGTGCGAGATGCAGGGAGTTGTTGTAGCAGCATAGAGGTCAAAGAGGGAGCACTTGTCAACGACAGAGGGAGCTTCAACATCAGTGAGTGTCTCTAGCCCAATAGGGAGGTAAGTGGGGAGATTAGTTACTTACTTCTCAGTAACTGAGTTGCAGTGCAGCAGTTGGCAGCACGATGCAACATGATGAGAGGAGGTGCAGTGCGGATGTAGTGCTGGGAGAAAGGACCAGCAACAGCATAGATGCAGAGGGAGCTGTCATATAGATGCAGCAGTGGCAGTGGCAGAACCATGGGTAGCAATGCAGAGGACATTGGGCAAGAACGCCTAGCATCAGCACAGGTACTGATGCTGGATGATCAAAGTAATACTCAGTGAGGAATATTGCTAGAGCACAATCCTCGCTAAGAGGGAGTGTTGATTTGGGGTATCATCGGATGTGCTTTAGCCACGAAATTTGGTGGAGAGGTTGGGATACATGAGATCTCCAATACCCAAAAAGGGTTTGGGTAGATTCTAAACAGATCAAGAGATATTAAAATAATTAATATTTTTAATAGAGTCCCTAAGTCTAAACTTAGGGAAAATAAAATATTAATGCATATTAATATGAATTTGTGTTAGAATGGTCCAAAAGACATGGATTAAGCCAGATCTAATCTTAGTCGTTGATTAGGGACTTAATCTCGGTTGTTGAAATGTCAATAGGAAAAGTATAAGAGGAGGCTTGAGGGTCACTTGGAGAAGTACACCAGAGTGATCAGTCATTCTATTCTCTAGAGCGGGGTTTGCTAAGAGAGATAGAATCAGTGATCAGAGAGCAACTGAGGGCCATTGAGTACAGAGAGACAGAGAGGCAGAGATAGTGTCGGGAGAGTAGTAGAGCAGCCAGTGCTTATGCAGGGCCACGCAGAGGCAGCTAAGTGTTGCGCAGAGCACCAAAGAGGCTAATGTAGCTGACGTAGAGGCTCAGAGAGCTGACGTATGACCTCTTGGGGCTAACGTAGGCCAAGATAGGCTGACGCAGGGCTAGTGCTGGGCTAGGAGAGGCTGACGCAGTCCAGATTGGGCAGACGCTGGGGTTTCTGGGGTAGATTGGTGCTGAGGAGCTGCTGGAAGGATTATTTGGGGTTTCAGCTAGGAAATTTGTCAGAAACGAAGAGGTATTATTGCGAAGGAAATTCTCTGTTGGGTAGGCCAATTTCAACATCCAAATTGTACTCTGATATTGCTTAATAAGAAAACCCTCAGATAGTTGCACCGGTTTTCCCACGTTGGGTTTTTCTGGGGACTGTTGTAGCACAAAGTGTCTAGGCACCTCGACAACGCTCAGACTGGGGGCTGTCACCCTGATCCCCGATCTCTTTGTTTAAGCCGTCTCCTTGAAGCAAGCTAAGGGGGGTAGACCCTATCGGAAAAAGGAAGACCAACTGGGAACCAACTAGTTCGGGAGACACATCAAGGCAATCAAATACTCGATTAAGGCTCAAGATTTATAATTTGATCAAAAATGATTAATACCAGTGCCTTATGGAGTCAATGAAAACCAAGTAATTAATTAGTTGCTGCTGCCTATGAAGTAATTTAACGATTGCTTGAAAATATTTACAAAATATCCAACATGTAACGAGCATTATATAATCCAAGCAATGATTAATTTCACCAGATGCAAGATATTCAAAAGATACACAAAGCTTTAGCAATTAAACTTCAAAAGATCAAATGATTTGAATAACCATAAAATTTAAATGTTAACTAGTTACCACTTTCATATAGTTAATCTTTAGATAAAATTTAAGCGTGTTTGACTATATAAAAATGACAAACATTAATCCCACATTTAAAATATTTTAGCCTTAGCAAAAAGGATACACCCAAAATTATAAATACGACAAATCCTTAAGTGAATATGCCAAGAATAAATGTGACAAAATAATTCAAATTTTTTTATTTTTAATAAAATAAAAACTAATTTCTAAAATAAGACCAAACCAAAACCTAAAAAAAAAATAAAATTGTGATTTTTTGATTTTTATATTTTATATTTTTATTTTAAATGATTAAAATCAAAATAAACAGAAGTCTAAAATGAAACTTAAAATAAACAATAAATATATACAAGTAAAATGAAATCTAATTCTAAAAAAAAACTAATTATATTAACCCTAAGATCTAATTATAATAACACTCATGTAATCGAAACATTACAAATATAACCTAATTCTAAAACTAAAATTTAATCAAAATCTAAAACCTAGATCTAGACATATCAAAAAGAAAACAAAAGACACGATTTCAGGTACGTGGAGAGGCTCGATGTAGGCAGAGAGGTTGAGCGATGGGACGATGTGGGTTTGTTTTGCAGGTTTGCTTGCTTGTTGCGGGTCGAATGATGAAGGGAAATTGCGCTTAGAAGGGGTTGACCAGCATGCAGGAAGGGACACAGATGGCGGAAGATGGCAGCTCAATGGATAGCAGTTTGAGGATGGATTGCAACAGCAAGAGGACTACGTGCTATGGGAGGGAAAACGCAAGTAGAGTAGGCTGTGTGGATAACAGTTTGGCAAAGGACTGGCAGCGTGAAAGGGTAGTGGGGGCAAGATGCGGAGAGAGGTGCGTGGATTTGGATGCTCAGGGGTGAAGATGCAGAGGGATTGGAAGCATTTTTGCAGGTTTGGAAGTCATGGACAAAGCGAGGTATGGCAATGGTGGAAGTGTTTTTGAGGATGCAGATTGATGATAGTGATGAGGAGCAGGTGGGAAACACGCTGGTTATGGCAGCATTGAAGTTGCGAATGGAGCATGGAAAATGCAGCATAGAGGGAAACGTAGAGCTGCGTAGTAGATGGAGTAGGCAACCACTTGTTTGCAGGTTTTGAAAGTGATTGAGGGATGGCAGCACATAGAGGACAGGGTATGGGAGCCACAGGGAAAATCGGATTGCGCACAGAAAAATTCGAATTTTTTCTTGTAATAAAAATGAAACCTTAGGCAGCAACACAAAAAACTGAAAACGCAAGTAGCAAATCGGTGTCCTAGAAACCCTTGAAGAAATTTTTTAAAAATTTTAATAGAAATTTTGAATTGTGCTGGTTCAAATTTGTCAATTTAACCCTTATAAAAATTTGTCGGATTTTCAAACCCTTGAACAACAGAAACGTGTACCTGCAAAAAAGTGGTTTTGAAGCAAATATTCTTGCTAGAGTTGATCCTGAGGCCAGATCTTACTCTCCAAGGCCTAGATCTAGCTTCAAGATTGAATCTCACCTTCAGATCTGCAACCTGTAAGGACAAAAACAAACACCCAGAAACAAAATATGCAAGAAACAAAACTAGAAACCCTAAAACCAGCAAAATAATTACAAAATTCATAGTTCAAAGGCTCTAAATAGCTAGATCTATCAGTATGCCACAGAAATATTTTCAGAATTTTAAGTTCGATATGAGGTGCTTTAGAAAACCCTTCATGCATCCACAACAAAAATTCTAATGATAAGCCCAGGATCAAACCAGGTGGGCTCTTCAGAAAATGCAATCTGGGAGTTGGCTGGTTTAGCCGAGAACTTCCCTGAACACCTGGTAAACTCAAAATCAAGGATATCCTACACAACTTAATTCAACCATTAACAAAGAGGGAGAAAACGATACTAAAATCCAGATCTAATGGAGATACCTGCCATCATATTCAGAAATTTAACTACCATTCAAACCCTAGTGACCAAACAAGATACCTGTGTTTAAAATCACTCTTCATAAAGCTATCATCAATGGCTGAAATTAAAATTATGCACAGAAATAAAACATCTTATAGCATTTCCGGAAGAGTAACACCAGGAAGATTTCAACCCCAAAGTCTTTCTTTATTGCACATGAAAAAGGACTACAAGAAAGCTTTCTTTAGCACAAGACTGCCAAAGAGAATGATCTCAAATGACCCTTGACACCCTATTTAAAGATAAATTTTCCAACGGCTAGTTCAAGTGATCCATGTCAAAGTAATCTCGACCATCGATGAGGATCAAAATCTCTTTTAATCTCATCCGTCGAAATTTTAAATGTTGAGGAAATTTCACATTTTTTAAATTAAATGCATTTTAATATATTAAAAATTAAAAATTTTGCATTTATTTCCTCAAAACTTTGACTTACTATTATTTATTATTTTTTAATTTTTAATTTTTAATTTTAATTATATTTAATTATATTATATATATATATATATTTATATTATTATTTTTTTTATTTTATTTTTTATTTGGACCCTCGAACTTAGCCTTTGGGAATTTTACCTAGGACCTAGGACCTATGAGGGGATAAAACATTTTCTAACCCTCAAGACACTTTACATCATGATTTTTACATTTTTACATCTCAAGGGGGAAAACCCATTTGACATAAACCCTCATAGACCACCTAGTTCTACGACACAAATATAATATAGTAGATCAAGCGATTTGGAATAACCTAGCCAAATAGTTAGGATTATTCCCAAATCACTTTTACATAGATTCAACTTAGCACACTAGGACTCCCCTAATATTCTAATGACAAAATCCATTCTGGCTTTGGGGTTAGGATGAAGGAAAACTCTGCCGATCATGGATCGGTGAGACAAAAAACCTTCCGGAATGTAGATCATCACTAGAAAATTAGGTTTACCTAGGTAATTACATACATGATACAAATCTGCTAAGATTATTTACAATTTACATATGCAGACTAGGTTTACAACATAACATGATCGGGCTGATGATGGTAGTCGAATGGCATTGACACGTTGATCAGGTGCTTTCCCTTTTTCGAAAAAAGGGGGTGTACTACTATGGCTAGTTGACACGTAGTGGTCAACAGGGACATTGGTCCAAAAATAATGGTGTCATATGGTGTGTTTGTTTCTGTTTCTTTTTAGTTGTTGATCTATAATATGTTGAGCATGCACTAGTGTTTATTTTTAGTGTTTACATTGTAAATAACTTGTTAAGGAAAATAACAAGTAAGTAGGAATAAATCAGATAAAGTGCATGGAGGGTTTCTAACTAAGTAAACTTAGAAACTTCAACATATAAGGCGAATAACAAAGATGAATATGTTAATGAATGGGTGGAGAGTGATCCCTAGAACCTATTCACAAGAGAGACTCAATTGAGTGGCTTACTTGCTTAAGAAGCAAGGTGATGGGCTGTCTAAGAAGGGTTAAGAGGATGCTTAAGCCTAGGTTTGAGGAATGTCCCTTGACAAGCTTCCTTGATCTAAGAATCCTTGTGGAGAAGTGGTTTTTATGCAGTCTTCGTGGAATTTGAGTTATAAAGTTGTGGAACCACAAAGAACCAAAGTGGACCCAAACTATGTCAATGATGTGGAGTTGATCAACACTAGAGGGGCTTGACTAGTTTAGGGAGGAGAATAGGATCATGGACAAATTCTTTCTTGAATTTTAAATGCAATGATCCAAGTGAGAACACTAACTCCAAATCAACTTAGGGAAAGAGATGGTCTTATGGCTAGGGCTTGCTATACCTCGGGATTCCACCGTCTGCTTTGCCTCAAACTTGGAGGACCTCTTGAGAAAACCCTAGTGCAGTAATGGACCAATATTCAAGGGTTTTGAATTGCTACAAAAGATTTCGCTTGATGCTCTAGGTGACCCAATAGGGTTAGGTCTATAATAGAGGAAAAGGAGGGGTAAAAGATATTCTTTTGGTGATCACCTCAGACTAGATCAGTGCCTAGCCAATTGGGAGAATGGAGTCAAATGAAATCAACATTTAGATATGTTTAATTCCAACCAAGGAGTTCCCCAACAACTTCGTATGGCCTAAGCAACAACTAGGCTACAAAGGGAAATTTATACTTCTTTATATTGCAAATGATGACTTGTCAAGGCAATTCATGAACATTCATGTGCCTCTAGGACAATAACTCACCACACTTCCAATGATCCTGTGAAAATCCCTCACAAAGATAACAACTTGACATAAAGAGCAACTACACCAACTTCATGAACGAAAATATTCCGTAGACAATTTATAAGACAAAAATAAACATGAAAAAGGTACTCACAAGTATAGCCAAATTATTCCAATCATCAAAATGCAAAGAAATCGAAGCTCCAAGACAAGACAATAAGCTTTTCCAAACATCAGAATGCATTTAGATCTCCAATTCATCCATCAAAAGGCCCAACGAAATTTCTAGAAGAAACAAATGATCCAGATCCAAGTGATGATGAAACTCAAATGAGCTCTCATCAATTCATATCCTTCCTAATGAGTTCGATTTTCCTAGTTAGGCCTAATTAAGCCCCAAATATTGAAATAATGTACAATAATGATACGACTTGGTGACAAGCCCACGAAGATAGCTCCAAAATAGAAAGATAAGCCTTTCAAGAGGGAAAAATAGTAAACATAATGAGTCATTGGGCCATTGAGAATACCTCGTGGAGGCTAAGGTGTGACAAAGTGTGAGAATAGGCTCTAAACATAGTGAACAAGGGGTTGGCCCCTTGATATCCAAACAAGTCACATGTGGTGTCCCCAAGTGGGTGTGGGGGCTCAATGACATCCTCATGGGTCTCCAAGTGGATCAATAATGCCTATAAACCATATGCAAGGACTAGGACGATGACATAAGCCCTCCACATCTTCATCTGGACCCTAGAACCTTTGCCAAGTGTTGGTACAAGTGTGAAGCCAGTTGGGCATGGTGATCTAAGTGCATCATCCTCATCCAAAAGGTGGAACACGAACAATCACTTAGTGGTGTTGGGAATCTATCAAGTGCTCTCTGCTATGGTGGAGGCCCATGGCTCTCTATGCTCACCTTACAAGTGCCAATGTGACCCTCTAGAGGGCTTGGACCCCGTATAGGGAGACCGAACCCCAAATGGAGATCCACCTGCAATCCTGCATAAGATCCAATGTGTGTCCTCGCCTTCCAGTACAACAAATCATTAGAGTAATCAAGTAAAAGAGCTTACAAATCATGAAATACAAGTGGAGACTTCATAATGGCATGCCCTTCCATAGTGGTCTTTGGCATGTACAGGTGTCTCCAAGCTCAAAAGGGGGTTAACCAAGGACCCTATTAGGTGGTTTCAACCTCTAAATGGGGTGACATGTCCATGGTACATCCATGAAATGGTAGGTGACATGTGATATAGTGATGGAATAGAATGGGGTGAAGGGGAAGCTCTGGGTCACATGCCATGGTACAAGGGTAGCTAATATGGGGAAGCCCACACTTGAGTATGTGAGTGTAGGAGGGAGCAATCGTGGTACATGAGTTACCCCGACCTTTGTTTTTCCACCCTTCTTCATATGCCTTTTGTTGTTTATTGATTTTTCTTTTATAACTGCTCGAGGCTCCAGGGGATGAGAGCATGATATGTAGGATACGACAATAGATACCCCCTTTAGGTGGGGTAGTTCATTGGCCACCAAGGGTTGGGACAATCATGGGTTCCTTAAGGATGGAGGGGGGCTCATGTATGGTCCATAGGAACTTGAGTGATGGCCATGGATAAGGGGTAGAGCTCATGTTTGGCTTTTGCCCATGTGCAAAATTGGTATGTCCTGACCATCTTTTGCATTTTATGGTACAATTCCCTGTTGAGATTGGCCAAATATGTTTTTTCTTTCTTTATAGTTGCATCAACCTCTGGGGCATCGTTCCAGGCTCGACCCAAGGTTTGGAAAAGGGGAGGGGGAGGCTAACTCCTTGTGGACTTAATGGACAAATATGGGCCCGGATGGGAAATATGATGAATGGGGTTGTAATGAGCAGAAGGGGAATGGTGTATATGATTTTGGGAAGCGGGACCACGCAACCAAAATCAGTTTTTCCCATGTAGTGTCATCCCTAAAGCCTAGTGGCCAATAAAAGAGTTCCCACGGAACTAGAATACGAGGTTAACCATCTAGAGGGCAGAGGAGACAAGAGTACAGACCTAGTCCACTCTTTCCACTAAATCCCCCCACTAATCCATGCCCAAAGTGTCCATGATAAGTAAACAAAAATACTCAATCATCCAATGATAAGCCATACCTTCGAGTTTGGAAGGCCTGCCTTCAAACATATGATCATAACAGATGGGCAAGGGACCACATCGTTGGCTCAGGTGGCGGAGAAAATGGCACATTGAGCTATCTGGTGGCTGCAAGGGGCTGTTGTCTGCCGGCTGAGGACCATATGGGAGAATTTTTTTCCCTATAGATATCACCCACAAATTGGTGGGCAACATACCCCTCTATAGTCTAGAGTAGGGGCTTTTCTTAAAGAAATTAATATTTTTAATGTAAGGCAAGTTGAGCATCTCTCTATAAATAGAGATGCACTTCCTCATTTGCAAATCATGATTGGATTGGTCGAGAAATTCCTTGGCAAATTCTGAAATTTCTAAAATCTTGTTGGAGTTCTTTTGTCTTCGATTTGGTGCCATGCAATGAAGGGTAATGCACCTCATTGAGAGGAAATGATTTGCATATGAATGTTGCAAACTCTTTCATTTTTTCATGGCTAGGGTTTATAGATGAGCAATGATTTCTTGAGCGAGTGATCTTTCTAAGTCTTGTGGATTTAATTTTTGAATGTAATAAGTACAAATGTACTTATCTAGTGGTGAGGGTGCTTTCTCTTATATTGTTATTAGATAGATCCTTTCTTGTAAACCCTATGAAGGTTTTTAATTTTCCCTCAAGTTTATCTTGGAGTTTGTAAAAGGTAGCAGATGGATCTACTAGCGTTAGAGTGGACAACCCAAGTCATCACCCTAGATCCATTCATGAAGGCAGGCCAAGTTAACCCCATTTTCCCAATGAAACGACACTAGTCTCTGCTCCTCCCATCAAATTTTATATTCTAAAACTCTTTCGGAACCATTTTTCTAGATTTACGCTTCATATCACCTTGGAACTCATTGCCTTAAATCCTAGGGAAGCCCTTGTTGAGCTGCAGGAGAGCCAACCTAAAGTGAGAAGAGGGCTGGTGAGGTGACAGTGGCTTCCCTCTTAGTTTCCCTTGGATTCACACTTGAGCTTTTGGACTGTATCTCAAGAAGTGCGAGTTAGGGTGACAACAGGTTGTACCTCTGCTTGAGCTCCTCATTATATCCAACTTTTTGGTAGTTGCTACTACATAAGGGAGTGGAAAATCTATTATTTGATATTTAGTTAAGAGAAATGATTAAAATGTCAAGAGGGAACAACTTTATATCAATCTTGTAGTGAATTGAAGAAAATTTCATTTAAGAAAATAAGTCTTTTAGATCAACTATCCTATGCTTAAAGGTCAAGAGCCGAACATTCAAAAGCTAGGCAATATAGTTCTTGTCTCTTTGATCATATTCTTCAGTCACATACAAGGTGATATTCTTTTTGTAATGGTTAGCTTTTGAATTGAATGTAATAGCATTGTTCAGATGAATATGAATGCATAATTTTGTATGGCAGTTGGTCAATTCTGACAGGAAATGGTTGCTTTTTCTCAAGTATATTGGTCGTACACTTCAATTTATTTCTAACTCCATTTGGAACACAGGTTGCTCAGAATGCATTTGAACCAGATTTGATTTTATACAATGCAGGGACTGATATTCTTAATGGTGATCCATTAGGTAGGCTAAAGGTTAGTTTCCTTTTATCTCTTAGGATGAAATGCACATAAGATTTGTTCTCCTCCCTTCCAAAAACTTAAGATTCTATGCAACTAGGTTTGCTCTTTTATGTGTTTGAATTAAAGTTAATGACTTGCTTTCTAATTGGCTTTTATATGCATTTGTTAAATGTGTAGAAGCAATGATTATTGTCAATTTTCTTTTGAATTGTAATTCTTGTTTCACGAATATAGTAATGTTGTTTTGTCATTAATCTTTAATGAATGCTTGTAGTATATGTGAAAGAACTCAAAGAATTTTCCTCCGTTTTGAACGACTTGCTTACTAAGTTGGGTTTTAAGGTTAAACACTTTGCTACAAATGTTATAACTACTAAAGTTCAATTGGCATCTGATGGAATTTTAACTAACATTATACACAAGTCAATCAATTACAGACGAAGATAAATTAGTGTACTAGTTATGAGGTAAAATGTAAGGCAAGTTTTTAGTCACTATGCAGAATAAGAGGGTAGCTGTTATGGATTTTATGACGCCCATGATGCAGGCTGTGACATGGTCGACATTAGTTAAATACTTGAACAGAGCTGGATTCGTTTGTCACAAAAAATGGGGCGCCCTCCTCCTTGAATATAGCTGTTACAAATGACTGTTGGGACTGGAACTTGGGCATATTTATGCAGCCCTCCCTGCTACTGTAAGTGTGGTTGAAGGAATAGATACTGGATTCTCTTGTCTTATTTTCTGAAAACAGCTGGTGGATGGTCTAATCATAATGGTGCATCCTTCAGGCTGAGATTGTGAAAATTCCAAAAATGAAATCCTATTGCAGCAATTGGAAATTATTTTTCTAATTGTTAATTAAATTTAACAATTTATCTGCTACGACACATGTAAATTAATTCACTTTGCAACCATCACAAATTAAACTGTGGAAGAAAACTGAGAAAATCTAGCACACACAAAAAAAAAATTGAGACAATTATTTTTGGACAAATGTCCCCGGAAAAACTGATGCAGCAGCTGAGGGTTTTTATTATTATGCAGCAGTGAAATTCTGAGTACAATCTATAGATGCCCAACTAGAAATCCAACAGTAAGAAAATTTGGCCAAAATTATCTAAGGGAATTTCCCATCCTCCACAAGCAACTCCAACACAACTTTCCTTAAAAAACTCATCCTCCTGGACCCTTTGCGCAGACCCTATGACGTTTAGCCCGGAACTGCATTTGATCAAGTTGTTCTACCTATCTCTGCCGAGGAAAATGATTCTCTGGCTTTCTGGAAGACTTTCCAGGCCTCTGGAAGCTGAATTGATTTTTCCTCCAGCTAAATCAAATTGCTTTTCTGAAGCAATTGCGCAGTCCTCTGCGCTGCGTCAGTGGGAATAACTCGACCTCTTGTTGCTGCCTCTTCGGATCTGGAAAACTTCCTCTGGATCACTACCCCTCACTATCTCTGCTTCCCTCTTGAAGCTCAAACTCTTCCGACAAGTGACCGTTGCTACTATGGAAAATCGATCTCGAGTGTCTCAAGTGTATTCTCCAAGTGCCCATCGACTTCTTCTTAATATCCATTGTTGAACCTCCAATGACCAAAATTAAAACTTAATCAAGGGCCAGAATCATATCGGAGTCTATCCGTGTGAGTTTCTAGAGAATTCTCACCTTGACTTAATTAATTCTAATTAATTAACCCCTTTTCCTAAGTTTAGACTTAGGAAATAATTAAAAATGGGCTAATAATCTAATTAAGCCATCTCTAGGTGGAATTTCCAGAAACGATTTCTACCTTATGGAGATCTCATGTATTTTAGCTTCTCCACCAAGTTTCAAGACTAGAACACATCCGATGCTAAAAAAACCAACACTCCCTCTTAGCGAGGACTATGTTCTAGTGTTGCACACCCTGCCACAACACCCTGTCTCCATACCACCTTCTGTCACACTGTTGATGCCTAGCCATACAGACCACCAACTACTGCACAACTCTGATGTTGCATCTATGTTGTTGTTGACACTACCATACTACTTCCAACTCTGCATCTGCACTACAACTCCCTCTCATTTGTTGTTGTTGCAACTGCAACTACTGCAACTGAGAAGCATCCAAAATACTGAATCAACTGTGTTCAGTATGATGCATCTATGAAATTTGTTCAGTATGATGCATCTATGAAATTTCTGAATCTAACAAATCAAAAATCTTGCTGCAGTAAACTGATTTGCATTACCTACTTGTGTTCTTCATTTTAACAAGTTATTTTAAGAAATATTCAGAAAATATTAATGCAAATACATTGCAGCCTACACCAATATACAGATCAAGTACTGAAAAAATAAATGAGACAACCACACAAACGACACACTTATTTTTGGACTAAACCTCCCCGAAAAAACCCAATGTGGGAAAATCGGTGCAACTGATATGAGGGTTTTATTATTAAGCAAATTTTTGAATACAACTAGGGTGCCAAAACCGGCTCACCCAACAAAGAATAAACCCGACAGAAGTACCTCTATCTAAAGACAGATATTTTGGCGGATCCAGCAACTGGATGAACAAACCCCATAGGTGACTGTGATGTCCCTAATGTTGTATAGCTATCGCTGCTCCTAGCTCTGCGCTGGAATTGCGTCACCTCCTCTAGGAGTTGTGTCACCCTCCTAGTGAGCCTTCCCGTCTCAGAAATCGATCTGTTGAATCGATTGCCTCACAGAAACCCCATCGCTACCTCTGCGTGACAACGTCAGCCCTCCAGCCTCTGCGTCACCCTCCTAGAGCTGCGTTGTCTCTTCGTGCTGCTACTTTACCACTCTGTTATGTATTCTCGACCTTGGACGAAAGTCCCGCTGCCAAACTGCCCCTCTGTACTAGAAGCTTACTCCGAAATTCTTAGCAAACCACGCCCTAGAATTTCGACCTAGCTCAAGTGCTGCTCTTACTATGTGCGTTATCCAATTCACCCCAAGCCTTCCTTTATACTTTTCCTGTTGAGAAATTAACGGTCGTGATCTAATCTCTAATCAACAGCTAAAATTAAATTAGACTTGATCCTTGTCACTTAGAAGCTTTTCACCCATATTTACATTAATTCACTTTAATTATTTTAATTTCCTAAGTTTTAACTTAGGCACCATTAAAAATAATTAATTATTTGAATAACATTAACTCCGAGTGGAATTTCTCCAAATGATTTATGGGTCTTGGAGATCTCATGTGTTCTGGCCCCTCCACAAAATTTCAGAGCTAGAGCACATCCGATGTTATCCAAAAATCAACAGTTTCTATCTCCCAAGTCCTCACTGCTACTAGCTACTGCACGTTCCACTGAAGAATCTGCTCTGCTATTGACTCTGCACTGTGCCACTCTGCACTCTACCAACATTGCATTGCTCTCTTCAACACTTGACAGCTACTAGCCTATGACTGTCACTCTGGAATCTGACTGCATCTCTGACACTGATCCATCCTGGTACTGAATATTGTGGGCCCCTGTAGCAAGGTAATGATCCATGAGGAGGACACATCAATGGACCCTGCCCAACTAGCACACTAGAGTCCAATGTTGCACGAAGCCCCCCCCCCCACACGGTTCCAAGCCCCGAAGCGCGTCTTGTACGGAAGCGCCGCTTCGGCTTTTTTTGCCGCTTCCTTGAAAATTGGAAGCACGGTATGGAAGCGCCGCTTCCAGGCCTTCGAAGCACGCTTCGTACGGCGCTTCGAAGGAGGAAGCGTACGCTTCCCGTAGGCTTCTGGAAGCGGCCGCGCGGTGGGCAAAAATTCAATTTTTTTTTTTTTTTTTAAATTTATGTTAACTTAACATAAAGGGGGTGGGTTAGGGTGAGGTTAGAGTGAGGTTAAGGTGAGGAATGAAAAGAATAAAGCCCCCATTCATTCCTCATTTTCTCACTTTGAGATTATGAGAGTTGGAGAAGAGAAGAGAGGAGAGGAGAAGAGAAGAGAGGAAAAGAGAGGAGAAGAGAGGAGAGCTTGGAGGAGTGAAGAAGGAGGAGCTAGGAGAAGGAGGAGGAGCTTGGAGCAAGAGCTTGGAGGACTTCATCTACAAGAGCTAAAGAGGTAAGTTCAAACCCCAAACTCCCTTATTTTTTTGGCAATTTTTTGTATTTTTCTCCTCCCTCTCCTACTCTTTCCCATTGTTTCTACTTGCTCCTTTACTTACAGGTTGTCCACCACCTATATCCATATTCCAAGATGGTGTTCTTTTGGCTTCTATGTATCATTCCACTCGTGGTTTTAATGATGGCAAAGGGGAATAATAATAGAAGGGAAGAAACAGAAGAGGACAGTGGTCCTAATATGAGTGACCCAATGTATGATGAGGAGGAAGGGTTTGAAGAGGAAGGGGATAAACCTGAAGGGGACACTGAAACACAAGATGGGAAAGCTACATCAACACCCTTGTGGAACTATGTGACCAAACTTGATGGGGGAAAGGGTGGTGGATCTTACAAATTTGTGTGCCCTCATGGTTGTCATGAAGGAAAACCATATTGTGGTTCATATACCCGTCTGAGGAGGCATCTTTGTGGGGCGCTGGACAATGATGAAAAAAAGGGTTCTGTGGGGGTATAAATTTGCCCAAACATTTCAACTGAACAAAGAAGAAAATACATCCAAA
>APFE030043067.1:166520-221965 GCA_000404065.3 Pinus taeda | reverse complement strand
TTTGGGATGTTTGTTTTGAGTATAAATGCAAATATATATATATATATATATATATATAGCATACGCTTCCGCGGGCGCTTTGCTTCCTAGACTTTTGGAAAATGACGCTTCGGCATCCCCGTTTCCAAAAAACGCTTCCGCTTCGTGCAACATTGCTAGAGTCTCATACCCCCCTTCCTCCTAGATCTGGTGCCTAACAATCTCCTTTCAAGCCTAGTCCCTGGGTAGGACCCTTCCTTTATTTAAAACTCGCACTTCCTTGGCACTTGCCTCCGGCAACTGGTAGTCAAACTACTGCCCAATTCTGCATTATGGATAACTTGCACTACCTATTTTGGCAATCTCGTACAATTATCCCTTCAAAGCTGTAAAATCTGTGAAACTCAAAAAATGGAGAAAATAATCTCGGAAGCTCGCTCTTCCTTGATCGGATGTTGGATCTGCTACACACACTATTTTCTGGAGTGAGTAATTCTACCCACAACACCTACCAATCTGCAATAGAAAATTGGATTTCTAAAACTTGAAATCCCTTGAGAGAAATTTTCCCTCAGTTTGTGCTCTTTCTCTTCCATCTGATGCTGATTTTGCTGCTGCAAAACCCTTTTGTGTCAAAGCAAGGAATTTGCTTAGCGAAAATCTGATCTGTCTCACTGGAACTGCTTATCGGCTTTTCTACTGCATGCTGGAACTATTTCTAGGCTCTGCAAATTTTTCTTGCCACTTGCACTAGAAAAACCGAACCCTCTGTCCAGCAGTTCAATATGTTAAGCCAGCCTCTGCGCAGTTTTGGAAATCGTGCTACTAGACTCCCTCTAAATATGGACAATTTCTACCTTTCACTTCTAAGCTTCCTGCCTAATCAATCACGCTTTGATACCAAGTGAAAATTCTAATTCTGAAATCCTATTGCAACAACTAGAAATTATTTTTTTAATTTTTAATTAAATTTAACAATTTATCTGCTACGACAAATATCAAATAATTCACACTGCAACCGCCACAAATTAAACCGTGGAAGAAAATAGCGCTGGAAACTGAGAAAATCTAGCGCACACATAAGAAAGTTTGAGACAATTATTTTTGGATTAATGTCCCCGAAAAAACCCAACTTGGGAAAACTTATGCAGCAGCTGAAGTTTTTTATTATAATGCAACAGTGAAATTCTGAGTACAATCTATGGATGCCCAAATGGCAATCCAAATAGCAAGAAAATTTGACCAAAATTATCGAAGGGAATTTCCTTCCCTCAACAAGCAACCCCAACACAACTTTACTTTACAAACTCGTCCCCCTAGACCCTTTGTGCAGTGATTGCGCAGATCCTATGACGTCTAGACCAGAATTGCCTCTAATCAAGTTGTTCTACCTGTCTCTGCTAAGGAAAATGATTCTCCGTCCTTCTGGAAGACTTTCCAGGCCTTTGGAAGTTGAATTGATTTTTCCTCCAGCTAAATCGAATTGCTCCTTTGAAGCAATTACGTAGTCCTCTGCATTGCCTCACTGGGAATAACTCGGTCTCTTGTTGTTGCCTCTCAGGATCTGGAAAACTTCCTCTGGATCACTGTCCATGCTTCCCTCCTGAAGCTCCAACTCTTTTGGCAAGTGATTGCTGCTACTCTAGAAAATCAAACTCTTCGAGGCAAATCGATCTCAAGTGTCTCATGTGTATTCTCCAAGTGCCCATTGACTTCTTCTTAATCTCCTTTGTTAGACCTCTGTTAATTTTAGATAGCAATGGTATGTTCTATGCTTAAAGACAATTTACTTCAATGTTCCTTTAGCAGCCCAATGAAAAATTCCAGTTATATCCAGTAGGAATCACATTAACTTATAAACATTGGCAGTAAATGCAGATAGAACAAAAAATCATATGCAAAAAACAAGCCAAGACAAGAAAACACAAGATGTGGCGAATGCCAGGGACAAATCCCAATGTGGGGAAACCCTTTGATCAAATCTTTTTATTATTCTTCAATAGTTCAGCAAAGAGAGACATAATACAAATATCATAAATGTAAGCCCAAAACAGATATGCCAAGTTAGCAGACAAACTAGCAGTCAATGCAGCCCTAACCAGAAAATCAACGGTGGTCAAAGCTGCCCCAAAATGTCCTCCAATCAACTCAGTCAACAACAGTCATATCAGCCTTAATAAGAGAGTCAAAATCAGCCCAAAACAAGTCAGTCAAACCCAATCAAATGAGAGAGAAACACTGCTGTAATTTTCAACAGTGAAATCTGAAGTCAACTGAGGTCAACGGTGGTCAAATCACCCTAAGTCAACATTGGTCAATGCCTTGAAATCTTCAAACTGTTTTACCCAGAAAACTCAGACTCCTGCCACACGTGCAAAGAAGAGAGAGACCTCCAAGATGTTTGAACTAATCAAGAGAGAGAAGATGATGTAATGAGATGATGTCCAAATGAGGAAAAGGTCACCTCTATTTATTCAATTCGTTGAGGGTGAGGAGACCCATCTATTGGGCTTCACGAGCCTACATTTGACTGTGGTCGACCTTGACAATTTGTCCGTAAGAGAAATAAATTCTTAATTCCATTTCTGCTTGTCAGAATGAGATGAGCTTTATATCAAAGTTGTACCTCTTCGAAAGAGGAATCCAATGCAATAATCATCTCCATCATATGAGTTGTCCTAAGGTGGAAGCTGGCCCTAGTTGCCAATTTTAACACTCCCTCTCAACTAGGGAGAATTACACTTGCCAATCCATCATCATGCCAACCTATCATCCTGACCATCCTTGCCATCACTGTGTTGCTCTGCTCTGCTGAACCATGAATTAATAATGAAGAAGTGATGGAGAGTGTATCATACCACTCTCTACTGACTAAAGTCAATCCTTGATCCCAGATCAAGTTGTTGAACACCAAGCATCCTAGTCATAGGGAGTAGGGCAGTACACGATGCGGCCATTGGTAGTTCTATGGTCCCTAACTAGCTTTTCCCAACTCATTGGCTAGATGAGAGGTACTTCCCATGAGTCTCAGACTCTATGGGTAGGATGTGTGTTGGGGCATCAACAGGAGAAAGTGAACCACTCATCCTGCTCATATGCCATAGGAGAAGGTGAACCACTAATTCTATGCATAAGTCAATCGTAGGGGAAGGTGAACCACTCACCCTACACACGTCAACCATAATGGGGTATCACAGAGGAAGGTGAACCACTCACCCTGTATCCAACATACCACTAGGGGAAGGTGAACCACTCACCCTATGGCTACTCAAAGCGAGCTCCAATAAGTACCCCATACACTGTTGAAATTTCCAAGTCTAACTGTTAGAAATTTTCTCTGTATTCTTCTGGTTTATTTCTCCTACTTGTTAATTACAAACAAGTTATTTAAACATATAAACATTGAAATAAACACAATACAGTCTCAACCATCTACAGATCAACAGCTGAAAGAAATAGAAAACACACAAGTGACACCATTATTTTTGGACAATTCGTCCCTGGAAAAACCCAATGCGGGGAAACTAGTGTAGTAATTCTGAGGGTTATATTATTATGCAGTATATCCTTGAGTACAACTGGGTGCCAAATTGGCTCACCCGACAGAGAAAATAACCAGCAGGAATACCTCTCTATTCGAAAACAAGTATTCAAAAAACCTGCCCCACGAAACCCTCTCCAGCAGCACTAAAGCACTGCGCCAGCCCTCCTGGCCTCTACGTCAGCCCTCGGAGGCACTGCACAGCCTCTGGGACCCTCTGCGTCACTCCTACTGCCCTCTGCGTGGATAATGCAGGCCCTCTGGCCTCTATGTTGTCTCTATTGGGCTCTATGTGGCCTGCTCTGGCTTCTGTGTCTGCCTCTCTGCCTCTGCGCTGGTCTCTCGGCACTATGTCTGCGTCTTTGTCCAGCACTCACTGCCCCTCATTATTGATCATTGATTTGACTTTACTTAGCAACCCCGCTCTAGTAAATCGTATGATTGATCACTCTGATGTCTTCTCCAACTGACCCTCAAGCCTCCTCTTATACTTTTCCTGTTGCTCCTTCAACGGCCAAGATTACATCTCTAATCAACGACTAATATTATATTTGGCTTGATCCATGACTTTTGGAACCTTCTAACCCAGTTTTATATTAATACCCATTAATATTTTATTTTTCCTAAGTTTAGACTTAGGAACTCCACTAAAAATATTAATTATTTTAATATCTCCCAAATCGGGTACAATCTACCCAAACCATTTCTGGGTCTTGGAGATCTCATGCGTTTTAGCGTCTCCACCAATTTTCATGGCTAGAGCACATTCGATGCTACCCCAAATCAACACTCCCTCTTAGCCTCATTAAGCATTACTCTGATTATATGGCACCAGTACCTATGCTGATGCTGGGCCTCCTTACCCAACATCCTTTGCATTGGTACATCTTGTGTTGTTGCCCATGGCCTTGCCACTGCCATTGCTACATCCGTACGGTAGCTCCCTCTGCATCCGTGCTGCTGCTAGTCCTTTCTCCCAACACTACATCTGCACTGCAACCCCCTCTCATCATGTTGCATTGTGCTACTGCATACTGCTACTGCACTGCAACTCAGTTATTGAGAAGTAAGTAACCGATCCACCCAACTACTAACATCCCTGTCAGGCTAGAAACACTTTCAATGTTGAAGCTCTCTTTGCTGCTAACAAGTGCTCCCTCTACTGCCTCTGCATTGCTGCAACAACTCCTTGCATCTCGCACTGCTGCAAACCTCTCTATGCCATCCTGCACTGTTGCAACGCTATTCGTGCCTCTCGCATTGCTGCAGCCTGCTAGCCTCGCGCTCCCTAAGGACTCTTGCACTGTAGCACTCTCTGCCACTTCATCTGCATCCGTCTCTATTGACATCATCCAGTCCTACTCTTCTCACTTCAGGGCTCCCATAGCAAGGATCTGATCCAAGAGTTTGGGTACTTCAAGGATCCTACCCTTCATCGCATGTAGTCTTCTTGATTACAGCAAGATGTCTCCCCACCTCTTCTCTAGAGGTACATGAGCACTCATGACAAAATCGTCATCCTCCTTTACCTCATTTTCCGCCTTCGCTAGCACTGCCTTAAAGTCAGACACCTCTCCTTTGTTCTTCTTCCTCGGACACTGGTTTGCATAATGACTCAATTCCCCACAATTGAAGCACTTGACCATGGAGAGGTCCTTTTTCTTCCTCTTCTCCTGCTTTCCCGCAGATTCCAGAGCTGCATCCTCTTCCTCTTTCTTCTTGATCCGGACTCCTTTGTTGCTACTTCTCGTCCTGCTTAGCCGTCTTATCTCTTCTTGGCAAAGAGCCACCCACAATTCTTCCCAATCTGGAAGATTCGCCTTGCCCAGAATGCTCTGGACAAATGTCTCCCAATCCTAGGAGACTATGTTTAAAGCGATCCTCACCATCAACTCCTGATCTAGCGTGGCCCCTATGAAAGTCAGTTGGTCCCGTATCTCCTTCAATTTACCGAGGAAGTGATCTATTTGTTCCCCCTTCTGCATCTGGTATGATCGCAGCTGATTCTCATGTAACATCTTCCCCTGCACAAAAGTATACTGGTACAATGTCTTCAAGGCGTCCCACAATTCCTTTGTCGTCTCCTTCTTGGTAATATGTTGGACCACATGATCCTTGACCCCATCATGGATGAAACATTTCGCCTTGGCCATTGCTTCCTCGTACTTCTCATTATCAGTCCGGTCAACTAGGATTGCAACTATTCTCAAGGTGAAGGCCTTGATGCGATGTCTATCTAGAATGGACAAGATCTTGGCCTTCCAGACCACAAAGTTGGACGCCCTGTCCAGCCTGTCCTGATCCCTCAGCCCATTCATGGCCATCTCTTTGCTCTTCTTGTCGACTCCTCCGAGTCTCTCTACTTCCCTCTGGGAGTTCTCTCTTCGAATCCTGTTGAGTCTCTCTACCTCCCGCCTAGAAGTTCTCTGCTAGACTCCCTCTGAGTCACGATTTCCCTTCTGGAAATCCTCTTGCTAATCGTCAAGTCGCACCTCTCCGATCTTCTGTGCACCCGCAACATTGATCTGGATTCCTTGGCTAGAAATCCGCCTTGGTAGCGACTCCCTCTACCTTGGTTTTGACCTGTTAGGTATTGTTCGGCTCATAGTACCCCACCAACTTCACTCCCACAAACTGCCCACAACTTCCTATGCCCCAGCAACTGAAGGACTGAACCTCTAGGCTCTGTGCAATCTCGACACTGGCAAAAATGCTCCCTTCGCCAACAGCATCAACCCTCTTGGTCTTTGTGTGGCTCCGCGTGAGCCTTTTTCTGCTCTCCTCAGCCTCTGCACTGGCCTTTCTCTCACCGAGACTAATGACATAGTCCCTCTGCGTCAACCCTTCTTCTGTCACTTTCTGCAAGGAACAACTTCTGTCACTTGGGACAATTGGCTCTGCTTCAACTCTCCTGTGATTTGCAACCACGCTCTGATACCATGTTGAAATTTCTAAGTCTATTCGTTAGAAATTTTATCTGTATTCTTCTGGTTTATTTCTCCTACTTGTTAATTACAAACAAGTTATTTAAACATGTAAACATCGAAATAAACACAATACAGTCTCAACTATCTACAGATCAACAACTGAAAGAAATAGCAAACACACAAGCGACATCGTTATTTTTGGACAACTCATCCCTATAAAAACCCAATGCGCGAAAACTGGTGCAGCAATTTTGAGGGTTATATTATTATACAGTATATACTTGAGTACAACTGGGTACCAAACTGGCTCATATGATAGAGAAAATAACCGGCAGCAATACCTCTATGTATAGTTGAGAAAACCTGCCCCACGAAACCCTCTCGAGCACCACTAAAGCACTGCGTTAGCCCTCCTGGCCTTTGTGTCAGCCTCAGAACCCTCTGCACCAGCCCTTCTGAGGCATTGTGCAGCCTCTGGGACCCTTTGTGTTGCTCTTGTTGCCCTTTGCGTGGATTACGATGGCCCTCTAACCTCTGCGCTCTCTCCTAGGCTCTGCGTGGCCTGCTCTGGCTTCTGTGTCTGCCTCTCTACCTCTGTGCTAGTCTCTCAGCACTATCTCTGCCTCTCTGTTCAATACTCACTGCCCCTCGCTGCTAATCACTAATTCAACCTTACTTAGCAACCTCGCTCTAGTAAATCGAATGACTGATCACTCTGGTGTCTTCTCCAACTAACCCTCAAGCCTCCTCTTATACTTTTCCTGTTGTTCTTTCAATAGCCAAGATTACATCTCTAATCAACGACTAAGATTAGATTTGGCTTGATCCATGACTTTTGGAACCTTCTAACCCGGTCTTATATTAATACCCATTAATATTTTATTTTCCCTAAGTCTAGACTTAGGAACTCCATTAAAAATATTAATTATCTTAATATCTCCCAAACTGGGTACAATCTGCCCAAACCATTTCTTGGTCTTGGAGATCTCATGTGCTTTAGTCTCTCCACCAATTTTCATGGCTAGAGCACTTCCGATGCTACCCCAAATCAACATACACCCAGGAGCTCCCAAAGCTCTACGTTCAACTCATATGGGACCCTCATAAGAGGGTTGTTCCATGACTCCAAATCTCTCTCGGAAGGTTAAGAATTTGACCTTCCTGAGAGGCTTCGTGAGAATGTCTGCGACTTGCTCATCTGTTCTAATGTATTGGAGCCTAGTTGCTCACCATTGTACCATATCCTGGATAATGTGGTACCTAATATCTGTTGAAGAAAGTGTAACTAGGTTCAGTCTTCATAAATGTACTTTTGATATTTGTATTTATTCAAGAAAATAAATATTATTTTTGTTATATTTATCAATGAGTTTCTTGCTCATTGAAATAGGTCTAACACATGTCAAAGTGATATAGGTGAGTCAAAGAGTCAAAAGAAAATGTTGAAGACCCTTAAGGGCATGTTACACCATGTATATATTTGTATAAGAGTCAAAGAATATCTCTCCAAGCAAAGACAAGTCCTCTCCATGCAACGACGTCACCAAAAGGAGCAAAAACGATGAAGAAAACTCAAGTCGCCTCAGGCATAAGGGAGGGGCAGTCCTCTATATATAGAGGTTGTCCACTCCTCCAACAACAGGCAATTCACCTCTGATATCAACGAGCAAGAGAAGTCAAGAAAAGAGTAAAAGAAGCCAAGTATGAGGAGCCTCTAGTGCAGCGAAGAAGGAGAAGACAAGATTGAAGTTTAAGGGGCTGTTTTTTTTCTTGTCAAACATAGCCACACGTGCGAGAAAAAGAGGCCTCTCTGCAGTCATAACAACAACATCATATCAGTCCCATATCTCTTATTGTTTGGGCTAGTAACTTAGGCCTATAAGGCCTCCCACTAGAGCGAAGAAGAGGCTCTCCCAAGCAAAGATAGAAGGAGTCAAATATTCAAGGAAACCTCCCACATGTGCGAGAAACTAGGGTTGTTGTGCTGCCATATCAAGCCTACAACTACACATCAAAAAGAAACTTGGTTAGTCAAGAAAGGGAAGGTATCTCCTTAGGTGAAGGATCTCACTAAGTATAAAAGACAAGTATCTCCTCTAGAGCTCACATAGACAAGGTTTATCTCCAGTCAAAGAAGGAAGAAGGAGGACAAAGTGTCGGGGAACAAAGTGTCGGAAGGAGGACGAAGTGCCAGAAAACGAAGTGCAGGAAAGAGGAAGGATTTGACTTGTGCTTGGAGGATATTCTTGTCAACGGTCTAGCATTTGGCATTGATCAATAAAAGCTTCAATAAGAGAAATTTACGAAGGGGTTTTCCTCTCTAAGAGAGAGTTTTTGCCCTGGCAGAGAGCCAATATTATGTGTTCTTGTTTCTTGTGTTTTGGTAGCAGTTGGATGAAGTAAACACACATGCATTAATAAGAAATGAAGAAGATTAAGTTAACAAGATAAATTGTAAAAGTGCTTCACAAATTGTTATAAAGTCTAGAATAATCCTACTATACATCAATGCCCTAGATTCTTCAACATGGTATTGGAGCTAAGGTGACACATCAAGGAAAGGGCATCTCAAGAACACTCATAAGGTGACTCATCTAAGAAGGACATCTCAAGAACATCTACAAGGTTGAAGCATCAAGCCAAGAAGTCTCAATCACTTCAAGGACAAGAAGGTCTACTATCTACTATCCATCAAAGAAGGCTACTAAGCAAGAAGAAGAGCCTTGTATAAAGGCACCTACAAGAAGAGCAAATCAAAGAGGGACCTACATCAAGCTACACCATATTCAAAAAGGAAAAGCACTACAAGTCAAGTCATCAAGGAAATCTCATCATCAAGCAAGTCCATTTGAAGAAAGCAACTTGAAGAACATCAAGATCTAAGGAATGCAAGCCATCAAGTCTTCAAGAAGAAAGCAAGTTCACTACATCTCAAACTCTATCAAGTAAGTATATGTCTCCTTCTGAATATACCTCAATGTCTTTTTGCAAGAAAAGCAACAAATTGGTTGGGACCACTAACTTCTTGGCGTGGAAGAAGAGGACTGATTTACTTCTCAAAGAGAATGAACTTCTAGATCTCATCAAAGGGAATATCACTATCCCTGCTAAGGAACAAACTTAAGCCTTAGCCAAGTATAATAAGGATGAGACAAGAACTCAAAGGATTCTAATAGAATCCATCAAAGACTCTCTCATTCCTTATGTCTCCGAATTTGAAACATCAAAATAAATCTATGATAAACTAATAGAGCTATTCTTGGTAAGCACAGTTGGAGAAGTGATATCTCTACGAAATGATTTGTACAATATGAAGATATCAAAGGAAGGAATAGCTCCCTACTTCATGAAGATCTCTGAGATGAGGGATCAACTTCAAGAGCTACGAGAAGTTATGTCTGATAGAGAAATGACAACCATAGTACTCAATGCTCTACCTGAGGATTGGGGCAACTTCACATCAAGCATATATGCCAAGAAGGAAGCTACCCCACTAAGTGAACTATGGTCTCTATGCAAGATAGAGGAAGTTAGACTCAAAGCAAAAGATGATGTGGGATCAAAGGAGCAAGCATTTGCTACCATGGCCAAGAGAAAGGGAAAATTTGGAAAATTTGGTCCACGAAGATCAAGCAATAGAGATATGTCCAAAGTCCAATGCTTTGGATGCCAAGAATATGGACACTACAAAAGGGATTGTCCTAAACTCAAGAAAGACAACAACAATAAGAGAAAAAGGGAAGAAGCTCATGTAACTCAAGAAGCAGAAAAAGGAAGATCCTCTAGATCTCTACTATGACTAAGTCAACCTCGTTGCTTAAAGTCTTCTTTCAAAGTTTTGAGTAGTATAGGAGCATATAGAAACAAAATAAAATGCATGGTTAAAGATATCTTCTAGAATATAGGAGCATGGTGTAGATATAGCTCAAGATATTCATATAGAAGGAGCATACCTATTATAGGACCTCATCCACAATGAAAGAATAACTGATCATGATTAAAATTCTTAGAAGGCCTCCAGCATCAAAAGAATAAACATTTGCAAGATATGGGTCTTCAAGATCCTCTGATAGAATCTTCAAAAGAAGGTTCATACATAAGGGCAGGTGTCTCATTGGGAGTCTCATTTATGGGATTCAAGAAAGGATGATATGCAGGCAAGAGAAGATGAAGCAAGAAAGGCTACACCAATCGAGGAGAACTATCAAATAAAGCTGAGATGATCAAAGCAGAATCAAGATGAGGTATGTATGCATCAAAGTTTAAGTCATGTCATCATATATATTGGGTCATGGGAAAAGTTCTAGAAGCATGATCAAGAATAGAAGGATCTCTTTCACCAATGATATGCTCGAAGGCATGTACTACAATGCAATGAAGGTCAACATAAAGAAGTGCTCCCATAAGGAGTATAAGGTGGTTGACTAATCATCCAAGAAGAAGCAAATGAAGAAAGAGATCAAGCATGTGAAGAACACCATGGTCACAAAGAATCACTATCTGACAAGATCCATTAAAAGACATCTCCCGAAAGAAGGCATGACAACTCTGACAAAGAAAGAAAAAGATCAAAGGACCCTTGACACCTATGAAGGCCTTGGAGATAGTAAGGTGCAGATAACTGATTCAACTCTTCAAAGATGTCACGAGGAAGAAGCCATCTAGCAAAAGCACCATTTGATGTTTAAGCAATATCAGGATGAAGTCATGAAGTGCTACTAAATCAAAGTATGGGAACAAGAAAGTACAACTAAGCATACATGTGATAAGTATTTTGAAGCATAGACAAGATGACAAAGGAGTAGCCAGATGACAAAAAGACCTGATATATATCAATAAGGCCGCTTTCCACAAAGGGAGAAATGACATGACAAACCAGGAAGGAAAGTGATCGATGGTCGGTGTCCTACCAAGAAGAAGTTCAAACAAAGACTTCATGACATCGAAGGAAAGAAGGAGATCAAGTAGCTGAAGGACCCATGAAAAGGAAGTTGATGATGAATGGACAAGTCCCTAGTTAAGAGAGAGTTCTAACAAGTTCCCAACTACAAAGGAGCTTGGGCAAGTTCCTTGTCAGAGGAAACCTAGGCATGTCTTCCTCAATTAAGAGGAAGAGATAGACACAACATTCTTGTCCTCACTTGGGAAGAAAGAATGGGAGGATTGGCTAATCATCTAACATCTGATACTCTTTGAGGATGTGTAGGGCATCCAAGACAAGAGTAGGCAAGAGGACATATATTCTTTGAGGGTTGGGAACCCAAGACAAGAATAGTCCTAGAAGGTGATACTCAGTGAACACCCGGGTGGGTATGTACCTTGAGAGACAATGACTAAGGTGTCTGTAAGTCATTGGTTTGGCCAACATTGTGCTCTGATTTTATGAGAGATAGAGCTGTTAATCAAGGCCTTGCTATGAACAATGTTGGTTACTATGATGCTATAACAGATGGATTGCCAATTCGGTTTCTCTTATGTCAATTCTTCAAGATTGAAAAATAGCCAAACACCTTGTAATGATTTATGAATACCTCCCTAGTTAAGAGGGAGTGTTGAAGAAAGTGTAACTAGGTTCGGTCTTCATAAATGTACTTTTGATATTGGTATTTATTCAAGAAAGGAAATATTATTTTTGTTATATTTATCAATGAGTTTCTTGCTCATTGAAATAGGTCTAGCACATGTCAAAGTGCTATAGGTGAGTCAAACAGTCAAAAGAAAATGTTGAAGACCCTTAACGGCATGTTACACCATGTATATATTTTTATAATAGTCAAAGGATATCCTTCCAAGAAAAGAAAAGTCCTCTCCATGCAACGACATCACCAAAAGGAGCAAAAACGATGAAGAAAACTCAAGTTGGCCTAAGGGAGGGACAATCCTCTATATATAGAGGTTGTCCACTCCTCCAACGACAAGAAATTCACCTCTGAAATCAGCGAGCAAGAGAAGTCAAGAAAAGAGTAAAAGAAGCCAAGTATAAGGAGCCTCTAGTGCAGCGAAGAAGGAGAAGACAAGACTGAAGTTTAAGGGGTTGTTCCAAGGGTTAGTCCCATATCTCTCTTTGTTTGGGTAGTAACTTAGGCCTATAAGGCCTCCCACTACAGCTAAGAAGAGGCTCTCCCAAGCAAAGATAGTTGTTGTCACCCTTTGAAAAGAGAGTTCTAGTTGCACAAAGAGGGCAAAAGAATAGAGAGGAGGTTGTTGTGCTTTGCAAATTGGAGATTAAAGGGGGGAAGAACAAGTCCAACTTAAATCATTTTGGAGAAATTTCCATGTTCTCTAAAAAACCAGTTCTTTCACAAAACCCATTTTTCCTTTGTTTTTTAAAACTCTAGCTGTAGTGACTCTTTTTTATCTCTAGTCGAAATTTCTTGTATATCCAACTCTAGCAGTGTTTTCCATTCCCCTTTGAAATGTTTTAAAACATTCAGAGATCATGCCGAAACCCTTTTTTAAGCGTCAGGACCCACAAATCGTAATCGCTATCGACCCTTTCCCTTTTTTGTGATACATATCCGCTCGACACCACTCCTCGCCGATTGCGATGGAATCCCTCCTCCGCGGATATCGCATATCGCAAGGATCCCCCATTGATTGCCATATCTACCCGTCACCACTCCTCGTTGATTGCAATAATCCCCCCCCCCCCCAAAAAAAAAAAAATTGTCATATTGCAATCGGGGATCGCACACGTCAAAGTCCCTCCTCCACCGAAGTCCCTTCCAACCTGCGATTGTGATGTGCGATGTGCAAGAACCCTCTCGAATGTGATATTTTATGTGTTATATTCTATAAACCGTCGCGACCGAAACATCGGAAATCACCATAAATCTGTGTTAAAGCCCCTTTGCCCTTTCCGATGGCGATATGTGAGTCCTGTTTCCTGATGCGATATTTTATGTATCATGCTTTATGGAAGTTTGTGCCC
This sequence comes from Pinus taeda, assembly GCA_000404065.3. Lineage (NCBI taxonomy): Eukaryota > Viridiplantae > Streptophyta > Pinopsida > Pinales > Pinaceae > Pinus > Pinus taeda. The sequence goes on along the minus strand of APFE030043067.1, from coordinate 208,587 downwards.
AGACTATTGGCAAGCACTATGAAATGTGGTAAAAAGGCCCTCTCATGCATTGTGATTGCGATACCATCAAGTTTGGATCAACTTCCTAGATTAAATTGGCCCAGATCAACAACTTGGGTCAATAAGCATTAAGACATCTATTTCGCTTCTGCTCGGTGGGACGGCGAGGGTATTTTTCGGCATATATTCAGCAGCACGATCACCAAATAGGGCAAACAGAGGTAATACTATGTAATAGCCGATTGCGATATCCCGGGTGGGCCCAATCCTGCATATCGGCGATCGCAATTGTCAAGGGGAGGCACTCCTGTCCCATAAGGACCTTTAATGGAAAACCCCGATGCAATAGCTCAGCGATGAAGTAACACAAAACTTTAAAGACGTGGTGGGTCGAAAGCCGAGGCATTTAAGAAAGGAGGTGCAGCATTAAAAATCGGCATGGGCTGACCTAGAAAGGCCCCTTGTGACGTGAAACCAGGGTCGACAAATATAGAGTAAATGAAGACATGGAAGCTTAGGAGGACTTGATGATCCAGCATGGTGCTCCATGCAAAGGGAAGACGAATTACCACCCCAGCGACCTCTGCTTTTGTACTGTGGCATTAAACTGATAGTTGACCCCTCCCAGTTTTGAAGAACGAATGATCCGAGCAGTAAAGGCAGAAGTGACGGGAATCGGCTTGTGACACAGGTGACCAGACCATGGGCAAACAACAACCTGAAGCAAAGGCGATCACAGGGATGGGCATGGAGATATTTTGTTGGCATGTTCATCTGATTGATTGATATGTTTTGTTTTCCTGTAATGTGTCGCCATTTATTGAAAGAATTAATTTTTGTGGTCATTTTTGGGCCACAGAGCCATCCCAGGCCGAGACAACTAGTCGATCTAACAGCTGAGGCTCGGTTGAGATATTTTGTTGTAGTTACTGTTCAATGCTCCCCTCCCCATATAAATAGGGGGAAGCAACACTTCACACAGGTTCAAAATTCCAAAGAAAGAATTACATGTTATTTTCAAGACTGTATGATTTTATGATATGCGTCTTTTAGAATATTAAGAAAATGGTGGTGATTCCTCCTTCGAGTACTACAATATGTTATCCTTCTGTTCAATTCCATTATGTTCATTTTTCCTCTCTGAATTCATGTAATTGTAGCTGCTAGAAAGGCTTCATATGTTCTTACAGATTCATTTATATTGACTCTTTAATGCATGTTCTCGTATGGATATTTGATACTATATCTTTAAAATTGCGCTCAATGAATCACCGCTCCCATTCTCTTTCATCCATTATGTCTAGCTTTAGCTCAGAAATGTAGAATTCTGGAGGCTTCAAGCTCTATGCGATAAGTGTAGAATTCCTGACACTTTAAGCTCTATGTGATGAGTTACTCTATCTCCCTATCCTCTCTCATCGCTCTGCCAAAGCTTATTAAACTGTAAGTCATTGAACTACTTGGCCTCCACTGTTTCATACATATATTTCTATGAGTTGTATATGTGAAGAAGTACCAGAAATACATGGCTTATGCCTTTAGATGAATGAACCAACCCATGTTGTTTATTATATATATACAAAAATATATGTGATTTCCCCAGTTTCTTGAGAATCATATGAGACACACTAAATCTAGATGTGTCTAGGCACTGGTCTTGTAAGCAATCTGAGGCTGTCTCTGGAAGCGACAACAAATAGGAGTCAAATATTCAAGGAAACCTCCAACATGTGCGAGAAACTAGGGTTGTTGTGCTGTCACATCAAGCCTACAACTACACATCAAGAAGAAACTCGATTAGTCAAGAAAGGAAAGGTGTCTTCATAGGTGAAGGATCTCACTAAATATAAAAGACAAGTATCTCTAGAGCTCACATAAACAAGGTATATCTCCAGTCAAAAAAGGAAGAAGAAGGACGAAGTGTCGGGGAACGAAGTGCCGGAAGGAGGATGAAGCGCCGAAAAACAAAGTGTAAGGAGGAAGGATTTGACTTGTGCTTGGAGGATAGTCTTATCAAGGGTCTAGGGTTTGGCATTGATCAATAGAAGCTTCAATAAGAGAAATTTATGAAGGGGCTTTCCTCTCTAAGAGAGAGAGGTTTTGCCCTGGCAGAGAGCCAATATTTTGTTTTCTTGTTTTTTGTGTTTTGGTAGTAGTTTGATGAAGTAAACACACATGCATTGATAAGAAGAGAAGAAGATTAAGCTAAGATAAATTGTAAAAGTGCTTCACAAATTGTTATCAAGTCTAGAAGAATCGTACTATACATCAATGCCCTAGATTCTTCAACAATATCAATGTGCTTGTAGCGGTTGTGGAACACAAGATTCTCTGATAGACGAATCCCACTTTGATTGTTGTAGAAGATCACAGTGGTATCTAGCACGTGCTCAAATAGCTCACTGAAGAGCTTCCTCAACCAAACTGCTTCATAGCAGGTCATACTCGCAACAATGTATTCAACCTCGGTGGTGCTTAGTGCAACCAATTTTTTCTTCCTAATCATCCAAGATATAGAAGCAGACCCTAAAGAGAAGTAGCATCTAGACGTGCTCTTACGATCCACCACACTGCCAGCGCAGTCAACATCTGTATATCCATGTAGTCTCAAATCCCCGGCAGTGTATCTCAGTCCATAGTGGATTGTGCCTTAGAGATATCTCAAGAGATTCTTGGCAGCAATCTAATGAATGTGATGAGGCTCAACCATATATTGACTCAACATGTTCACAACGAAGCATATGTAGGACAAGAGTTGACCAGAATCATCAAGGCCCGCACAAGTTGATGATACTCGGTAGGGTTCGCCAATTCGGGCCCAACAACACTTCCACATAGCTTCTTGAAGTTGAGTTCCATCGGAGTAGTCACAAACTTGCAGTCCACCATCCCACATCTCTCAAGTAGTTTCACAATATATTTTCTCTGAGAAAGGAAAATCTCACCTGGCTTTTGCCAGACCTCCAACCCTAGGAAATAATGCATTAGTCCTAGGTCCTTCATCTCGAACTTGGAAGCCAACTCCCTCTTGCATAGATGAATGAGAGGGTCATCACCTGTCAAAAAGAGATCATCCACATAAGGGACTGGAATGAGAGGTCTGTCCTTTTCAACCTTGAAGTATAGGTTTGGGTCAGCATCACTTCTCTTAAATCCTAGCTTCATAAGATAGCTATTGATCCTTTCATACCAAGCCCTAGGGGCTTGCTTCAACCCATAGAGGGATTTCTTCAACCTGCATACATGTGTCTCACGATCTTGAACTTCGAACACCTTGAGTTGTTCCACATATACTTCCTCCTTAAGCGAACCATGCAAGAAGGTAGTTTTGACATCCATCTGATGAAGGGTCCATCCTTGCGAGGCAACAAGAGCTATGATCAAACGGATGGTGGTATATCGGGCAACTGGTGTAAATATCTCATCATAGTCTTTTCCTTCCTTTTGAGAGAAGCCTCGAGCTACAAATCTAGCCTTGAATTTTTCAGCACTCCCATAAGCTCCATGTTTGATTTTGTAGAGCCATTTCGAAGTGACCACAGACTTATCCTTGGGTCTAAGAACCACATCCTATACATCATTCTTCATGATCGATTCATACTCTTCATTCATCGCATCCTTCCAAACCTGTTGCTTTACAGCTTCTTCGAATGTATAAAGCTTAGATTGTACAATGGTACTCATGGCAACGAAGTACCCTTGGTACCTATTTGGCTTCTTGCTTTCACGAAATGTCCCCCTCAGTGCAGTGTGTTTCTTGACATCTTCAAGGGTATCTTTAAACCACAAAGGTCTCTTTCTTGTAGTAGAGGGCTCACTAGAAGGTGGATCAGTGGGATCCATCCGACCTTCAACATCGGGCATTGGTTCATCGGACGGAGATTCATCATGCTTTTCTGCATCAGCATCATCATTGGCCTTCCTAGGACTAGGAAGATCTTGAACCTTTCTAAGTGTAGAATCTTCATCAAAAGTGACATCATGACTTAATTCCACTTCCCTTTGACCAGGAACATAGATTCTATATGCCTTTGAAGTTTCACTGTAGCCCACGAATGTTCCTTTCTTCCCAGATTCCTCTAGTTTGTTTATTTTATGTTTCGAAACATGAAAGTATACGGGACAACCAAAAATTCTAAAATGAGAAACATCAGGTTTCTTACTGGTGAATACTTCTCCAAGTGCCCGAAGTCCAAAGCTTGATGTGGGCATTGGTTTTGGACATACACAGTGGTGTTGGCAGCTTCTCCCCATAAGAACTTCGGAAGACCTTGATCATGAAGCATAGCCCGGGTGGCTTCAATGATAGTACGATTCTTCCTTTCAGCGACACCATTTTGTTCATGAGTATATGCGGTGGTAGTCCCCCTCTTAATGCCAACTTCTCTACAATAGTCTTTGAATTCATTAGACTCATATTTAGTCCCATTATCGGTCCTCAGAATTTTGATCTTCTTCCCTGTTTGATTCTCGACCAAGGCTTTGAAGGAGAGGAACCATTTGAATACTTCATTCTTCTTCTTTAAGAAATAGATCCATGCCTTGTGAGAGAAGTCATCCACAAAAATAGCATAATACATTATCCAAATATCCACCCAAAGATGTCACGAGCAACCTACCCGATAGATCAGAATGGACCAATTGAAGAATATCAGTGGTTTGAGTCTCACTTGAGGGGAATGTTCCCCTTGTATGGTTTCCAGCTTCATGTCCCTGACAAATACCTTCATGATTCAAGTTGAATTCAGGCATCCCTATGACCATCTTCCTTACATCGGGTAAGGCTTTGAAATGAAAGTGAGCAAATCTTCGCCATAATTCGGATTGAAGAGAGGTGTCACAAATCATTACTCCCAATGGACTTCCTCCAACCTGATAGAATAGAGACCTTCAACCCTGAATCCTAGAGTGAATGCATCTTTTGGATTCCTTTGCCAAAGACGAACCTTCCCATCAATGAATGACACCTTAAAACCTTTGTCTTCCATCGCAGAAATAGAAACTAAGTTCTTTTTCAGATCAGGTACATACGTCACTTCTTGTAGGTGAAGGGTTTGACCTTGATTTAAGTGAAGAATAATAGTCCCAATTCTTTTCACGGGATAAGTGGCATTATCCCCAAGTATATGTTGATTTGTGGTAGAATCGGATGTGCTCTAGTCATGAAAATTGGTAGAGAGGCTAAAGCACATGAGATCTCCAAGGCCCAAAATGGTTTGGACAGATTGTACCCGGTTTGGAAGATATTAAAATAATTAATATTTTTAATGGAGTTCCTAAGTCTAAACTTAGGAAAAATAAAATATTAATGGGTATTAATATAAAACTGGGTTAGAAGGTTCCAAAAGTCATGGATCAAGCCAAAGCTAATCTTAGTCGTTGATTAGAGATTTAATCTCGGCTGTTGAAGGACCAATGAGAAAAGTATAAAAAGAGGCTTCAGGGTCAGTTGGAGAATACACCAGAGTGATCAGGCATTCATTTTGCTAGAGCGGGGTTGCTAAGAAAAGTTGAATCAGTGATCAACAGCGAGGGGCAGTGAGTACGAGGAAGAGAGGCAATGCTGAGAGACAAGCGCAGAAGCAGAGAGAGCAAGAGTAGCAACCAGTCCAGGCTACGTAAAGCCCAACAGAGTCAGCGCATAGGCCAAAGGGACTGCGTCATCCACGCAGAGGCTGCTGGAGTGACGCAGAGGGTCCCAGAGGTTACGCAGTGCCTCAGAGGGCTGACGCAGAAGGTCTTGGGCTTGATGCAGGTCAGCAGGAGGCTGACACAGAGGCCAAAAGGGCCAACACTGAGCTTCAGTTGTGCTAGAGAGGGTTTCGTGGAACAGGTTTTCTGAATACCTATTTCCGGATAGAGAGATATTACTGCCGTGTATTTTTCTCTGTTGGGTGAGCTGGTTAGGCACCTAGTTGTACTCTGAAAGACTGCATAATAATATAACCCTCAGAATAGCTGCACCAGTTTTCCCGCATTGGGTTTTTCCGGGGATATTTGTCCAAAAATAACAGTGTCACTTGTGTGCTTGTTTTCTTTTAGTTGTTGATCTGTAGATGTTGTGACTATATTGTGTTTATTTCGGTATTTAAATGTTTTAAATAACCTGTTTAGAATTTACAAGTAGAAGAAATAAACCAGCAAAATACAGATTAATTTTCAAATGGATAGAATTAGAAAATTCAACATGGTATCAGAGGGTGGTTACAGATCATAGGAGAGCTGAAGGCATTAGCTAAGTAGGGCATTTGCAATAGAATTAGTTGTCCCCAGTGACAATAGTTGATCCTTACAGAAGCGACAGAGGAAGGATTGAGGCAGAGGGACTGCGTCATCAGTCTGGGCTAGAGAGAGGGCAGCGCAGAGGCTGAGGAAGGCAGAGAGAGGCTCATGTAGAGGCCAGGAGGGCTGACGTAGTTAGCTGAGGGAGTTGTTTTCTTGTGTGCTGGGATTGCGCAGAGCCAAGAGGCTCAATCCTTCAGTTGCTGGGGCAAAGGAAGCTGTGGGCAGTTTATGAGAGCGAAGCTCGTGGGGTACTGTAGTTAGGACAGTACCTAACAGGGCAAGACCAAGGTAGAGGGAGTTGTTGCTGAGGCGGATTTCTAGCCAAGGAATCCAGATCAGTGTTGCAGTTGCATAGATGATCAGAGAGGAGCAACTTGATAGTTGGCAGAAGGATTTCCAGGAGGGAAATCGGGACTCAGAGTGAGTCTAGAAGAGAACTTCTAGATGAGAAGTAGAGAGACTCAGAGGAGTCAAATCGAGAACTTCCAGACATGAAGTAGAGAGACTCAGCAGGAGTCGAACGGAGAACTTCCAGGCGGGAAGTAGAAAGACTCAGAGGAGTCGACAGAGGAGTAGGGAGATGGTCATGAATGGGTTGAGAGATTAGGACAGGATGGATGGAGTGTCCAACTTTGTGGTCTGGAAGGCCAGGATCTTGTCCATTCTAGACAGACATCGTATCAAGGGCTTCGCCTTGAGAGTGATGGCTATCCCAGTTGACCTGGTAGCTAATGAAAGGTACGAGGAGGCAATGGCTAAGGCAAAGTGTATCATCCTTGATGGGGTCAAGGATCATGTGGTCCCACATATTGCCGAGAAGGAAACGACAAAGGAGATGTGGGACACTTTGAAGACATTATACCAGCATACTTCTGTGCAAAGGAAGATGCTCTTGGAGAATCAGCTAAGGTCATACTAGATGCAGAAGGGAGAGTAGATAGATGTCTTCCTCGGTCAGTTGAAGGAGATTTGTGACCAACTGACTTCCATAAGGGCCACGCCGGATCAGGAGTTAATGGTAAGGACTGCACTTAACGATGTCTTCGAGGATTGGGACATTTTTCCAGAGCATATTGGGTAGGACGAGTCTTCCGGATTGGGAAGAACTATGGGCGGCTCTTCGTCAAGAAGAGATCAGATGGCTGACCAAGGCGGGAAGTAGCGGCAAAGGGGTCAAGATCAAGAAGGAAGAGGAAGAGGATGTGGCTCTAGCATCTGCAGGAAAGCAGGAGAAGAGGAAGAAGAAAGACCTCTCCAAGGTCAAGTGCTTCCATTGTGCGGAATTGGGTCACTATGAGAGCCAATGTTCGAGGAAGAAGAGTAAGGGAGAGGCTTTTGACTCGAAGGCAGCACTAGCGAGGTGGAGAAAGAAGTCGAGGAGGATGACGATTGTGCCATGAGTGCTCATGTGCCACTTGAGAAGAAATGGGGAGGCATCGAGTTGTAGTCAGAAGGACTACAGGCTATGAGGGGCAGGATCCTTGAGGTACCCAACCTCTTGGATTATACCTTGCTACGGAAGCCCCAAAGAGGAGTAGCAGGACTAGCGGATGTAGATAGAGAGGGATGCAGATGAAGCGGCAGAGAGTGCTACAATGCAGGAGTCCTCGGGCAGTGCGAGGCTAGCATGTTGCAACAGTGTGAGAGGCATAGGAGTGTTGCACCAGTGCAGGATGGCATAAAGAGGTGTGCAACGATGCGAGATGCAGGGAATTGTTGCAGCAGCGCAGAGGTCAATAGAGGGAGCACTTGTTAGTGGCAGAGGGAGCTTCAACATCAGGAGTGTTTCTAGCTTGACAGGGATGTCAGTAGTTGGGTGGATCAGTTACTTCTCAATAACTGTGTATCAGTGCAGTAGCAGTTAGCAGTAGCACGATGCAGCATGATGAGAGGGGGCTGTAGTGCAGATGCAGTGTTGGGAGAAAGGACCAACAACAACATGGATGCAGAGGGAGCTGTCGTACGGATGCAACAGTGGTAGTGGCAAAGCCATGGGCAGCAGTACAGGATGCAGCAGTGCAGAGTATGTTGGGCAGGGAGGCCTAGCATCAGCATAGGTACCGGTGCCGGATAATCAGGGTGATGCCCAGTGTTGGACACCTAATCCTCAATGGGTTAGTGTGGAAGCCGAATAGACAAAAGGAGTCCAAGAGACCTTGGGATGTGCAACCCAACGGTCAAACCATGTACTAAAAATGTATATCTCTTGTTAATAAAAATGTACTCTCGTGTTTTATCCTTCAGATTCTCATGCTGCCATGTGTGTTTTTAACATGGTATCAGAGCAGGCGTATTCTTGCCCTGCATAATTACTTTGAGCCATTTGTTTTATGGCCTTTATGTGCAAATCATTTTTTTCATCAATTCTGCATTTCATGAATATTTTCTCAACTAAATTTTAGCTACAACCTATTATTTCTCCAGCACCATTTTTATTCACCTGCCTTCTAAAAACACTCCTTGCTCAAACCTGCCATCTCTGCCCTAGCAAGAACGCACCTCTGACTTATCATTGTTGGCACGTTTTTGTATGAGTGTAACGTCTCTTGGTCTTCCAGAACTGGAGCGTTGAATCTCTATGATGAACGCCCTCTGTCAAGAGACCTGCTGCAAACACTGTCTCACTGTGTCAGTGTCATAGACGTTTTATATTCTCCTGTAACTCCTATTTTCCTGCCACCTCTGGCCGCATTACTTCTCTGCACTGAATTGGAGGCTGTGCATTCTTGTTTCGTGGTTGGTGCACTCTCCAGGAAGTTTTTCGAGCGTTGAAGCAGCGTATTGCAACTTTGGTGCATGACCGAGTATCCTGTTGATGAATGAGAATTAAAAGTTGTGGTGTAAACAATTTTTTGGTTGGTGTTGTGACTTGTATATGGTGCATTCTTTTGCGTTTGAGCTATTATAAAGAGGCAGTGATACATTATATCGGGTTGAATGGTATATATACATCTGCGTTGCAACTAGTTTGTGATGTGCGTACAATTGGACTTCATTGTAAGATAGACCTTGCCTTGCTACGTTGAATCGTTGTTGTATAGTGTTATATACATATAGTGTGTAAGACTGGAATGCGGTTCTCCATGTTGTAGTGGCACACATTTTGAAGAATGATGCATACAATTGTTTACATTGTTCATTAAATGTCAAATCTTATTATAAACAGGCGGTGGTATATATATAATTTTGTTTGGTGGATATGCTCTTGTGTCCAATACTACTCATGATACTATCAAGACTTCCATCTGATAGTGAGGCTGAGTGAGGCTGCTCCTGTTCTAGATTTCGTTGAGCCGTCATCAGCTGGATGCCCAGAAAATGGCCGACCGCTACAGTACAAACTTACATTGTAATTGTACCATTGGTTTCCCCACCCCTGTCGAGAATCAGACGGTAAAAGGTTGAGGGTTTGAAACCTGAAGGAGGAGAGTATACGCCCGATTCCAGTGATTGCAATTGAATTATGATATCGACGAATGAAATGTAAAGATGCATCTCGCATTTGCACGTTGTTGGTATACACCCGCATTACTCTTGATTGATTATCTTTAACGCTGCTCCATAGATACATTTACATTTACTACCCTGTATTATGTTTATGCTACTCCATACATACACTGCTCCGTATTATGCTGTCAATTGTATTTACGCTGCCCATACATTTAAGTGTTGTCTTTGCATTATTATGTATGCGCTGTCCATTTACATTGAATATATGCCTTGTATTACATTTAACACTTAAACACATCTCCATACTACTGAAAGGAACTAGTTCTGAAGGACAATGTGAGGTCAAATCACTATGTGTGTAGTAGAGACGAGTTTGATGTTTGTTGGCCCTTCATCTTCAGTCAAGGGGTCGATTTTACCATGGTCAGGATGTGAAAGAAACGTGTTTGTTGCTAAACATGTAATTCAACAAACTACAAACGTATGTCAATTTGTCACCGTACGTCTCAAATGTAGTGACAATGTTCCATGGGCTTCTTTATGGCTGATCTTTAAAGACAAAGAACCCTTCAAATTGATCTTATTGCACTGAACCGAGTATCTGACTGCTGCTCATGATAGTGCTGAGGGCTACTAAAATTTGATGACTTGAATCCTTGCGGTCTATTCCAAACTTTTATACCTTTCTTTAAATGGAGTGCAAAATGACGATTAAAACTCTCTCCTTTTAGGCCGAGGAGCACAAAAGATCTTCTGAAATAAATGTCTTAATTAGGGCTAGATTGGTGTGTAGAATATTGAAGATATGCCAAGAATACAACTTGGTGATATATGCGAAGTTAGTTTTGGCACTATTCAAGTTATTTCCATGTGAATTGATATACTGTGCATTGGTCATTTTGGTGTGGCTCCATATACTGTGCGTTGGCTGTTTTGGTATGGTTCCATTAACCATGCATTGATTTCCCTTAAAAACGATGCTCCTGTGTTCATACATGCATTAAAGTTTTGAATGGTCGTAGTTCACACATGTGTTGAAATTTATTTGGTTGTAGATGGCATGTGTTGAATAGACTAAATAAAAGAGATAGAAAATAAAGGTGGGAAAGCGATATTTTTCATAGCTATAGGGTTATAACAGATTTAGGAATCGAATGAATATGTGTTGGGCTCTAGCCTCTTTGAAGGATCCAAGCAAGTTTGCAGTCGCTGCTGCCCTAGTGTGGCATTGTATTTAAAACTCATTATAGTGCATTGATTCCTTGATTCGACTACTGCATAAGAGTTTGGTGAGCTGTATAAAGTCAATGACTGTTTTGACAAATAAAAATAATCTTTTGTGGAGAAAAGTTTAGTCGGTCGTATTGTCAGAACATAGTGCTAATCATGAGTAAACTCTTATTTTGGTGCTTGTTGGTTGCACACTGATCATTTGCTGCACATTTACAAAGGATATTGTTAGTGGGTATTACTTTTCTGCATCGAATAGTAGTTGTGATCAGTTTTTAAGTTGTAATTCTGACATTGAAGAAAAAAATGACCAAAATCAGTGAAATATTAGAGTTCCTCAAAACTCTGATATCGTCTACTAATCATGATACACTAAAAGTCAGCAAAGTTTCTCTCACAGACATTCAGGTCTGTCTACAAAATGCACAAGAGAAGATGGAATTTTTGCAAGCTCGAAACTTAGCTACAACAAGAAGAATTAAAACAGAGGAGTCATCATTCTGAACCTGTTTCTGTTCAGAACAATGAAACAAACTCTTGTAAACAGCAAGACAATATTGTTGAAATTCATTCAGATTTAGTACCTAATAAAGCAACAGTTGTACATGCAGAAGCAGAAACTCAGTCTGCACTTCCCAAGCCCATCATTAGACCTTGGGAACAACTTGTCCATAACAAGCACATAACTGGTCTTGGATATGAAAAGGACTTGTCCTTGCATATTCCAGATTACTCAAAACCAATCCAATTTCAAACTACTGGATTTCTTAAGGATGATTCATCTTCACTTGTCCTTCATGACAGTTCCACTTTAGCTGTTTCAGATTCTGGTTCTCTTCCAAAGCAACAACAACAACCACCACAACAGATTGTGAAATGCCAACACTATAACCGAGTTGGCCATATGAAAGATCACTGTTTTGATCTTCATCCATGTAAGCACTGTCATAAAACCAGTGATTCTTCAAACAGATGCTTAAGAAACAAACCTCCTGCAAGAACAAAGATTCAACTTGGATGGATCGTTCTTGGCAATGGGCATCAACAACCAAGAAGATATTTCAATCACATGTTAGAACTTGTTCCAGAGTATTGAACAGTCTTGCAGTTGTGTTTTCTCCATCATCTCACCTTGTATCTGACAGCGGGGAAATGATGGTCATCTACAAGCTTCAAAGTCACATCAAGCAAGCCTGAGCCACAACCTGCTACACCAATTTCAGAGTTGTAGCTAGAGACAAAGATGCCCCTGAACATGCCTTCATTTGGTAATCTGGGACACTTCCTCTAGCAGAAGACTTCAGCTTCTTGCCAGTTTCAGAAGAATTCCAAGAACAAAATTGGGGACACTTCCTTTAGCAGAAGACTTTAGCTTCTTGCTAGTTTTGGAAGAGGTCTAGGAATTGCATTAAGCATTCCAGAGTTACTGGTCATCCTTAAACCATCACAAGTTGAGACTTCCCTTTTTGGGTTGAAGTTCTCCCTTTTATGCGGGGTGAGACCTCCCTTTCATGGTTAAAGGTTTCCCTCTTCAAAACAATAGGAGCACTTCCTCTAGCAGAAGACTTCAGCTTCTTGCAAGTGTTGGAAGAGTTTCGGGAACTACACTAAGTGTTCCAGTGTTGGTGGTCATCCTTAAACCACAACCCTTTATACCAACATTTCAGAGAGCACATTTAGCCTAGTGTTGCCATGCATTTTTTCACATTTGGTATTATAACTCTCTTCTTGGACTCATACATAACCCTTCGGATTAAGGGGGGGAATGTTGGACACCTAATCCTCGATGGATTAGTGTGGAAGCCAAATAGACAAAAGGAGTCCAAGAGACCTTGGGATGTGGAATCCAACGGTCAAACTATGTACTATAAATGTATATCTCCTGTTAATAAAAATGTACTCTCATGTTTTATCCTTCATATTCTCATGTTGCCATGTGTGTGTTTAACACTCAGTGTGGAGTATTTTTAGAGCACACTCCTCGCTAAGAGAGAGTGTTGATTTGGGGTAACATTGGATGTGCTCTAGCCATGAAAATTGGTGGAGAGATTAAAGCACATGAGATCTTCAAGGCCCAGAAATGGTTTGGATAGATTGTACCCGGTTTGGGAGATATTAAAATAATTAATATTTTTAATGGAGTTCCTAAGTCTAAACTTAGGAAAATTAAAATATTAATGTGTATTAATATAAAAATGGGTTAGAAGGTTCCAAAAGTCATGGATCAAGCCAAATCTAATTTTAGTTGTTGATTAGAGATTTAATCTAGGCCGTTGAAGGACCAACGAGAAAAGTATAAGATGAGGCTTCAGGGTCAGTTGGAGAATACACCAGAGTGATTAGTGATTCATTTTGCTAGAGCGGGGTTGCTAAGCAAAGTTGAATCAGTGATCAGTAGCGAGGGGCAGTGAGTATGAGGTAGAGAGGCAGAGACAATAGTGAGAGACTAGTGCAAAAGCAGAGAGAGTGATAGCAGCAGCTAGTCCAGGCTACGTAGAGCCCAGCAAAGTCAACGCAGAGGCTAGAGGGACTGCGTCATCCACTCAGAGGTTGTTGGAGTGACGCAAAGGGTCCCAGAGGTTGTGCAATGCCTCGGAGGGCTGATGCAGAGGGTCCTGGGGTTGACACAGGTCAGTAGGAGGCTGATGCAGAGGCCAGAAGGGCCAACGCTGATCTTCAGTTGTCCTGGAGAGGGTTTCGTGGGACATGTTTTTTTGAATACTTGTTTCCGGATAGAGAGGTATTGCTACCGTGTATTTTTCTATGTTGGGTGAGCTGGTTAGGCACCCAGTTGTACTCAGAAAGACCGCATAATAATATAACCCTCAGAATAGTTGCACCGATTTTCCCGCATTTGAGTTTTTCCGGGGACATTTGTCCAAAAATCACGGTGTCACTTGTGTGCTTGTTTTCTTTCAGTTAATGATCTGTAGATGTTGTGACTGTATTGTGTTTATTTCGGTATTTAAATGTTTTAAATAACTTGTTCAGAATTTACAAGTAGAAGAAGTAAACCAATAGAATACAGATTAACTTTCTAACCGATAGAATTAGAAAATTCAACAATATAATTTCCATATTTGTCTTTTTTTCAACCAAGTTTGAGAGAGCTTCTTTGTACCTAGTGAAGTGCCTTGAGGCACCACTATCAATCAACCAATGGTCCAATGTATCCAGAGGAGAGGCAGTGGAGAGGGCAAAAATAAGATAAAATTCTTTTTTCTTTACAACATTCGTTTCATCATACCTGGAGTTTCTCGACTTCTTGGAAGAACAACCACCTCCATTTCAAGCAGCTGGAGCATTCCTCTTTCCTTTGTTATTGAAGTTGTTGTTCCTTCTATTGCCATTGCCCTTGAAGTTGTTGTTGTTGTTGTTGTCATCATCTCTTGGAGTATCCTTCTTGTGAGAACACTCTCTAGTGAAATGGCCCAACATGTTACAATTGAAGCACCTTCCTTTTCTTCCTTCTTTGAATCTCGACTTGAACCCTTGTCCTTGATTCCTTGAACCAACATTGTTCCTTCTTTTAGAATGAGTGGAGAAGGTAGTAGGATTGTTTCCATTTGAGGGCTTGTCTCTTTCCATCATCCTTATTTCTTCATGAATGCATTTAGACAATAGTTCCTCAAATCCCGGTATCTTGTCATTGTTGAGGATGGTAGTGCTGAACACATCCCATTCTCTTGTAAGGCCTCCAAGTGCAATAAGAGTGGGCTTCCAGTCACCAGTGACTTCTCCAATAGATAGGAGGTCATTCTTGATCTCAGTGATCCTTATGAAGTAGGATTGTATGGATTCTCCTCTATCCATTTTGATGTCTTTCAACTTGTTCTTGAGAAAAAGAATTTGATTTGCATTGTTCACTTTGAAAATCCTAACCAGCCTTTCATACATCTCCTTAGATGTTTTCAAATTAGAAACATATGCAAGCAAAGTCTTATGAATGGAATCAACAATAATCTTCTTAGCTTTTACCTCACCTTTCTTGTACTTGGTTTGAGCAGCAATAGATGCATTTGAAGGAGGCTCTGCGATTCTTCCTTTGACATAGTCCATGGCATCATTCTCTTCCAAAGTCAAATCCAAAGTCATCTTCCATGCATGATAGTTGGACTTGTCCTTAAGCTTGTCCTTAGATTTGAAGAAAGATGTAGTCGTCATTGGGACTAGTTCCAAGTCCTTGCCCAATAGCTTTCTTTAGTGATTACTTTGCTTCACTCTTGTTTGGGCTTTGTCTTCACCTCAGCTCTGATACCATGTTAATTTTAGATAACAATGGTATGTGCTATGCTTAAGACAATTTATTTCAATGCTCCTTTTGCAGCCCAATGAAAAATTTCAATTATATCCAGTAGCAATCACATTAACTTATAAACATTGACAGTAAATGCAAATAGAACATAAATTCATATGCAAAAAACAAGCCAAGACAAGAGTACACAAGATGTGGTGGATGCCAGGGACAAACCCCAATGTGAGGAAACCCTTTGATCAAATCTTCTTATTATTCTTCAATAGTTAAGCACAGAGAGAGAGAGAGAGTAAAAATATCTTAAATGTAAGCCCAAAACAGATATGCCAAATCAGCGGACAAACCAACAGTGAATGCAGCCCTAACCAGAAAATCAACAGTGGTCAAAGCTGCCCCAAAATGTCCTCCAATCAGCTCGGTCAACAATAGTCCAATTTGGCCTTCATAGGAGAGTCAAAATCACCCCAAAACAAGTCGGTCAAACCCAGTCAAAGGAGAGAAACACTGCTGTAATTTTCAGCAGTCAAATATGAAGTCAACGCTGGTCAACCTATCCCAAACTTCTCGATTTCTGTGCTAATAAATGTAGCCTAGAGAAATTGAATGTCTGGTCCAAAAACCGAGGTCAATGCTGGTCAAATCACCCTAAGTCAACGCCGGTCAACACCCTGAAATCTTCAACCTGTTTTACCCAAAAAACTCGGCCTCCTGCCACACGTGCGAAGAAGAGAGAGAGACCTCCAAGTTGTTCGAACAAATCAAGAGAGAGAAGATGATGTGATGAGATGTCCAAATGGGGAAAAGGTCACCTCTATTTATACAATTCGTTGAGGGTGAGGAAACCCATCTATTGGGCTTCATGAGCCTATATTTCATTGTGGCCGACCTTGACAATTTGTCCATAAGAGAAATAAATTCTTAATTCCATTTCTACTTGTCAGAATGAGATGATTTTTATATCAAAATTGTACCTCTCCGAAAGAGGAATCCAATGCAATAATCATCTCCGTCATATGAGCTGTCCTAAGGTGGAAGTTGGCCCTAGTTTCCAATTTTAACAACCTCCAACGACGAAGATGAAAACTTAATCAAGGGCCAGGATCATATCGAAGTCGATCCGTCTGAGTTTCTAGAGGATTCTCACCTTGACTTAATTAATTATAATTAATTAACCCTTTTTTCTAAGTTTAGACTTAGGAAATAATTAAAAATGGCTAATAATCTAATTAAGCCATCTCTAGGTAGAATGTCCAAAAACAATTTCTGGGTTATGGAGATCTCATGTATTCTAGCCCCTCCACCAAGTTTCGAGACTAGAACACATCCGATGCCACAAAAACTAACAGAGATTGTCTTTTTGTCTGAGCTTGCTTGTTTTGGAATTTCTTCAGCATCAATTGTGGAGCTTTCTGTATTGGCAAAATTGTTCTATTTGTGGACAAGCTTATCACTTGAAATTGTTTCTTTGCTGTCTTCTTCTCTCAACTTATGGTGAAAATGTACTTAGAAATATTTCCTGATAAACTTTAGTTTCCATAACCTGGATGTTTTTCCACTTTGGCATGGCATTTTTATGAAGTTTTTCCTGATTTCATTAAATTATTTAGGATAGGGTTTCTTTTGGTTTGAACTTTCTGCTGGTACACCCTCCCTCCTAAAGCAAGATGGCCTCCCTTGCAGCATTCTATCTGCATAAACCCAAATACTCATCAAAGCACTGGTTCCATCTTATTCAGCCATCATCTTCACTTTCTCAACTTTGTTATTGGGTAGTAGAACTGAGATTCATCTAACAAATATACCTAAAATCTGCTGCCTTCCCTGAAACCGGCACTCCATCCTCTCCCAACAATAAGAAACTTAAGGTGCTGATCCTATTTTTCTCATAGATATGTTGGGGTTCGATCTGTAGATGTTAAAGCATCCTAAAATCCCACACTTGTATGACAGTCATTCACTATGTTCAGACTGAAAATAATATATAGAGGACCTATCTCTTGTTTGTGGCAACTCAAATCTCGGAGGTACATGAGGTTTTTCACCATTTGATGAAATGTTTGCATGAAAATTTTTCAAAATTGTACAACAGCCTCAGTAACTGTGCTTGTATGCCGGTCTTAAGAATGTAATTGTATGAATGAAAAACGTACTAATCATTGCATTACATAGCAGCAGTGATAGGTAGTTGGATTCTGGTTGCTTGAGTGATAGCACACAAATCTTTAGATGTAACAAGAAATGCATGGGACTGTGGTCTAACTGTTTGAATAAATGTATGTGTGAAATAGGGGATTCAAATAGCCTAATTTGTCTTACTTAGCCCCAAATAATAAAATAATACTCAATAATGACATAACTTGGTGACAAGCCCAACAAGATAGCTCAATAATACAACAATAAAGCCTCTCAATAGGACAAAATAGTATACATAATGAGTTGTTGGGCCATTGAGAAGGCCTAGTGGAGTCCAAAGTATGCCAAGTTGAGAGAAAAGGCTCCAAACATAGTGATCAAGGTGTTGGTCCCTTGATATCCAAACAAATCACATGTGGTGTCCCCAAGTGGGTGTGGGGGCACTATGACATCCTCATGGGTCTCCTGGTGGATCAATAATGCCTATAAACGATCTGTAAGGGCTAGGATGACGACATAAGCCCTCCCTCTGTCTCCTACAATGAGACACATCCTCATCTGGACCCTAGACCTCTACCAAGTGTTTGGTGCAAGTGTGGATTCGGTTGGGCATGGGGATCCAGGTGCATCATCCTCATCCAAAAGGTGGAACATGAGCAATCTCTAAAGGGTGTTGGGGATCCATGAAGTGCTCTCTGCTATGGTGGAGGCCCATGGATCTCAACGCTCACTCTGCAAGTGCCAATGTGGCCCTCTAGAGGGCTAGGACCCTGTATAGGGAGACCAAACCCTGAATGGAGACACATATGCAATCCCGCATAAGATCCAATGCATCCCCTTGCCCTCCAATACAACAATCATTAGAATAATTAAGCAAAAGAATTTACAAATCATGCAATCAATGGGGCACTTCATGGTGGCATGCTCTTCCATAGTGGGCTCTGGCATGTACAAGTGTCTTCAAGCTTAATAAGAGGGTTAACCAAGGACCCTATTAGGTGGTTTCAGCCTTTAAAGGGGGTGACATGTCCATGTTAGTGCATCAAATGTAGGTGGCATGTGATATAATGATGAGATGGAGTGGGGTCAAGGGAAAAACTCCAAGCCACATGTTTCAGAACAAGGGTAGCTATGATAGGGGAAGCCCACACTTATGTATATGAGTGTATGAGGGAGAAATCTTGGTACATAAGTTACCCCGGCCTTTGTTTTTAGACCCTTCTTTATATGCCTTTTTCCTTTTGTTGATTTCTCCTCATAACTGCTCGGAGCTCGAGGGAATGAGAGCATGATGTGTGGTATATAGTAGTAGGTACCCCCTTTTAAGGTGGGGCATTTCATTGCCCATGAGGGGTTGGGACAATCATGGGTTCCTCAATGTGGAGGGAGCTCATCTAGGGCCGATAGGAACCAGGGTGATGGCCATAGATAAGGGGTAGAGATTATGTTTGGCTTTTGCCCACATGCTAAATTTGTATCTCCCGACCATCTTCTGCATTTTGTGGTACATTTACTATTGGGAGTGGCCAAATTATGCTTTTTTTTTTGCTGCATCAACTTCTGGAGCATCGTTCTAGGCTTGACCCAAGGTGTGGACAAGGAGAAGGGCAGGCTAACCCTTTGTGGACCCAGTGGAAATGTGTATCCGGATGGTAAATATGATGAATGGGGTTATAATGAGCAGAGGGGAGTGATGTATATGGTATTTGGAAGCGGGACCAGACAACCAATATCAGGATTTCCCATTTAGTGCCAACCCTAAAGCCAATAACCAGTAAAGGAGTTCCCACATGATAGGATACAAAGCTAACCATCAAATTGGGCAGAGGAGACAAGAGTATAGACCTAACCCTCTCTTTCTGCCTAAATCCCCCAACAATCCATGCCCAAAAGTGTACATGAAAATTAAACAAAATTACTCAACTATACCAATGAAAAGCCATACCTTTGGGGTCGGGAGTATGATCATAACAAATGGGCAAGGGACCACATGGCTAGCTTAGGTGGCGAAGACAATGGCACATCGACCTATCTGGTGGTTGCAAGGGGCTGTCGGCTAAGGACCATCTAGGAGAAAATTTTTCTCCTATGCATACTACCCACAAGTGGTGGGTAACCGGCCATGCGCAGGTAATTTCGAACAACCTAGAACTTCCTCTGTCTGCCTGATTATGACTGCCTCAGCCTCTGAAATAAATTTGCTAGCCCCTTTAGAAGAAATTCCTAGCACTCAACAACTGAATCGACCTCCTGATTGGCTGTATCGATTTTCCCTCTTGAGGCATTGCGCAACCTCCCAGAGAATAATCTCGGCCTCCTCCCACTGCCTCTCTGGAACTAGAAACTTCTCCGAAAATCTGCTCTACTGCCCGTGTACCACCTACTACTCGATCTTTGGCTCGAATCCTCTTGCTGAATCACTGCTACTAGAAAATCAATTTGCCTAGATCATTGAGTATCTGCGCTGGTGTGTTCTCCATCTACCCATCAACCTCTTCTTATAATCTCTTGTTGGGACTCCAATGGCCAAGATTAAAACTTAATCGATGGCTGAGATCATCTCCAAGTCGATCCATGTAAGTTTCTAGAGAATTCTCACCTTTCTTAATTAATTACTATTAATTAACTATTTTTCCTAATTTAGACTTAGAAATTTTTTAATTATGGTCAATTAATTTAATTGAGCCATCTCTAGGTAGAATTTCCATGAATGATTTTTGGGATTTTGAGAACACATGTTTTAGCCTCTCCACAAAGTTTCGAGACTAGAACACAATCCAATGCTATAAAAACTAATAAGAAGCTCAAGAAGGTGACACAGGGTTAGGTGGCAACATCCGCAGATATAGAACAAGTGTCCTCCAAATTGGAAGAACAATTTTCTTTGTATGCTGCTATACCTCCAGGGGAGAGGTGGGGAGACATAGAATTCTAGACTCTAGAGTTGCGTAGGGTCCATCGAGGTAAGCATCGGATGGTGTTTTCTCTTGGATCATTACCCTTGCTTTAGGGGCCCACTGTATTCAGTAGCAGATGGATCAGTGTCAAATGGTGTAGTCAGTTCTTGAGGGAAAGTTGCAGACTACTTGCAGTCAGATGTTGAGAAGCGCAGAGCAGTGTTGGTAGCAGTAGAGAGGATACAGTGCAGAGTCAACAACAACGCAAATTTACTAGTGGACAGTGCAGAGGGTAGTAGTAATCAAAGAATCAAGAGATAGTTGCAGCACAAAGACAATTTATTCAATATTTTGGATACTTCTCAACTGCAGTAGATGCAGCGGCAGCAACAATAGTGAGAGGGAGTGTTAGTTGCAGTGCAGATGCAGAGTTGGCAACAATACATGTTGTACAGTGCAGTGCCAGTAACAACACAAATGCAAGATGGTTCAACTACAATTAGTGGTAGATGAATCAAAGTTAGCATAATAGTTGATGGACAATGGAAGACAGCTACAGTTGTCAGACATCAGCTACGTGGGATGGAGACAGTTGGAGAACACCTTCCTTGCTAAGAGGGAGTGTTAGTTTTTGTAGCATCGGATCGTGTTCTAGTCTCAAACTTTGTGGAGAGGCTAAAAAACGAGTTCTCCAAAACCTAGAAATTGTTTCTCGAAATTCCACCTAGAAATAGCTCAATTAAATTCATTGACTATCATTCAAATTTTTCGTAAGTCTAACTTAGGAAAACTGGTTAATTAATAATAATTAAGTGAGAAATGAGAGAATTCTCTAGATACTCACACAAATCAAGTTGGAGATGATTTCAACCATCAATTAAGTTTTAGATTTTAATCGCGGTCGTTGAAGTCTCAACTAGAGATTATAAAAAGAGGTTGATGGGTAGATGGAGAAATACACTGGGTGAGCTTGTTCCTTGGCAGTGTGATTTTTCCAGAGAGAAGCATTCAGTCGGAAGAGTTTGAGCCAAAGAGAGGATGTAGAGACAGAGAGGGGCAGAGACAATGAGTCCAAAGGAATTTTTCCAGTTCCGGAGAGGCAGCAGCAAGTAACAGAGGTATTCCACTTTGAAGTTGTGCAGGGCTTGCGCCAAAGCTTCAGCAGAGCAGTTCGATTTAGCCGAAGCAAGAGTGTATTCAGCTTCCAAAGGCCAGGAAGGTCTTCCAGAGGTTCGAAGAGTCACTTCTAGTAGCAAAGACAAGCAGGACAGTGTGATTAGAGGCAAAACAGAACCACATAATTAAGTGAGAAATGAGAGAATTCTCTAGATACTCACACGAATCAAGTTGGAGATGATTTCAACCATCAATTAAGTTTTAGATTTTAATCGCGGTCGTTGAAGTCTCAACTAGAGATTATAAAAGGAGGTCGATGGGTAGATGGAGAAATACACTGGGTGAGCTTGTCCCTTGGCAGTACGATTTTTCCAGAGAGAAGCATTCAGTCGGAAGAGTTTGAGCCAAAGAGAGGATGCAGAGACAGAGAGGGGCAGAGACAATGAGTCCAGAGGAAATTTTCCAGTTCCGGAGAGGTAGCAGCAAGTGACAGAGGTATTCCACTTTGAAGTTGTGCAGGGCTTGCGCCAAAGCTTCAGCAGAGCAGTTCGATTTAGCCAAAGCAAGAGTGGATTCAGCTTCCAAAGGCCGGGAAAGTCTTCCAGAGGTTTGAAGAGTCACTTCTAGTAGCAAAGACAGGCAAGACAGTGTGATTAGAAGCAAAACAAAACCACATAATTAAGTGAGAAATGAGAGAATTCTCTAGATACTCACACGAATCAAGTTGGAGATGATTTCAACCATCAATTAAGTTTTAGATTTTAATCGCGGTCGTTGAAGTCTCAACTAGAGATTATAAAAGGAGGTCGATGGGTAGATGGAGAAATACACTGGGTGAGCTTGTTCCTTGGCAGTACGATTTTTCCAGAGAGAAGCTTTCAGTCGGAAGAGTTTGAGCCAAAGAGAGGATGCAGAGACAGAGAGGGGTAGAGACAATGAGTCCAGAGGACTTTTTCCAGTTCCGGAGAGGCATCAGCGAGTGACAGAGGTATTCCACTTTGAAGTTGTGCAGGGCTTGCGCCAAAGCTTCAGCGGAGCAGTTCGATTTAGCCAAAGCAAGAGTGGATTCAGCTTCCAAAGGCCGGGAAAGTCTTCCAGAGGTTCGAAGAGTCACTTCTAGTAGAAAAGACAGGCAGGCCGCAGGACAGTGTGATTAGAGGCAAAACAGAACCACATGTGTGAGGCTTTGCACAGCATTTGTGCAAAAGGCCTTGCACAGGTGTTAGATGGCCAGATTTCTGAGAGGGCCAAGTGTCGGGATAGCAGGTGGAGAGAGAAATTTTCTCTAAATATTTTTGTCAGATTTTGCTAACTGGATAGCCAGTTGGGCATCCAAAATTGTACTCAGAATTTCTCACTACTGCATAATAATAAAAACCCTCAGCTACTGCACTGGTTTCCCCACATTGGGTTTTTTCGGGGACAATTGTCCAAAAATAATTGTCATTAATATGTGTGTGTGCTAGCATATTTCTCAGTTTCCAGCATTTTATTTTCCGCAGCGTTTTTATGGTGAAAATTGCAGTTGTGATTTTATTCGTTGTTTGTCGTAGCAAATAAACTGCATAATTAAACTTACAGTTAGGAGAATAATTTCCAGGTGCTTCAATAGAGTTAAAATTTTCACATTATGTCAGAGGATACCCTGTGGTCAGACAGAGGTGAGGAGGCTGAAATTTAGAGGGAGCAAAAACTTGAATTTCAGGAGTGTTTTTTTGTCTCTGGTGAAATTTTTGGCATTCTTTTGTGGCATCATACTGAGACTAGGCCAAATTCGTGTGTCTAGCAGATTCCTGTTTTAAGCCCTTTTTTGGGGTAGGCCAAACCCTGTAAAGGGCTGGCTGGTAACCCCTGCTTTGAACAGACCTCAGAAAAGTTGAACAGGCCAATCATTGCATACTTGTGAGAGTTTTAATGGCTCGGTTGAGGGCTTGTTTATGAACAAATTTTAGGAGGCTGTGCCAGTGACAAGTTTTGGAGGCCAAGCCCTAGCCTTGCTAAGCTGTAGGCCTGTGGGGTGCATATAAGAGCAAAACAGTGTCATTTCTTTGATTATAGACCTGTAACAGGAGGAGAATAACTGCAGCATTGGAGAGCAGGGCCAAACCCTTTTGTCGACAGGCTTAAGGCATGTAATTGTTGACAGTGTTCAGAAGTGAAGGCTACATACTGGGCAGTATATTTAAGTGATTCAAAGAGCCCTCAAAATTGCAGCAAGGTACAGGAAGGTCAAACTTAGGAAGTGAAGTCAAGCAAGAATTTTGTGGACTGCCAGGACAGAAGAAAACAACCTAAGGAGAGCAGATCAAAAACAACAAAGGAAGGCTAGGGAATGACTGGTGACCAAGCTAAGGACTAGGACAAGACAAAGGAGAAGGACAAGTGGCTGTGATCGTGCTTGAAGGAGAAAATCTAAGAGTGGCATGGTTGAGTGAAAACTTCTACTAAAGAAAGGAAGTTTGTGTGAACCAGGAAAAATTGTGAAGTATCCTGAAGAAGTAAGTCGGTGCCTACAAATTGCTGAGTTGGTGCTCAGCTGAGGAGATTGGAGTCTACTGTAGGTTGGTGCCTATGAAAGTTGTAAGTTGGTGATTACAGAGGATTATTGTCTTCACAAATGGTTGTGATGAAATAAAGATTGTTTATAAGTGTTTCTTCTTCAAGTTTTGACTTGCACATATACTGTGGATGCTTGATTATGTCATGTGAATTCAGTTTCAAGAATAACTGTGTAAAATTGTTAAAAGTAACGACTTACTGGTTCACCCCACTTCTCAATATTTCCAACCCATTCACCAATATTCTGTTTATAAGAAGAGCAAAGTATATCATTGACCATATGAAAACTCAACACCACTATTACAAAGCATCTGTGCAAGAAATCGCATGCACAAATACTATATGTTGACAGGCAACACAATACTCTAAAATTAAAATAGATTTCAATTGACATTAACATATTCTATCATTACCTTCCCTTATTTCATTTCAAGAAAGACTACTTGGATATGTTGGTTGTCTAGTTAGTTTTACAGACAACACTCCTCTTTTTTGGTCCCATTTCAACTGATATGAAACATATTAAAGAAAGAAATTGTCTATATGTAGGTTGACCCGGATGGAGTAATTAAGCGTGATGAGAAGGTTTTTGCGTTTGCTCAGCAAAAGAAAGTTCCTATTGTTATGCTGACTTCAGGTCATCTTCATATCTAAGCTAATATAGCCTGAAGAATAAGATATAACTGTTTGTTTCACATTCATCTTTTCTGTTGGTAACATACTGAGTTGACTCAACATCCTTGTTTGCTTTTGATCAGGTGGATACATGAAAAGTAGTGCTCGGGTTATTGCGAATTCAATCATAAATCTTTCTGGCAAACATTTGATTGAGTTAAACAAATAGAGAGCATGCTTGTTCTCAAGCTGTTTTCTCTCCTGAACACAGTCATTGTATAGCTAACGCCTGTAAAATATTATTCTGCTATTGTTGATGAAAATCTGACAAACAAATGAGAACAGTTTATATTACCCCTTTCTAGAAGGATAACATTGTACCTGACAATTGAAAGTAAAAAGCTATTTTGTTTTGTTATTGTTTTTGTTATTTTTCTTACCATAATAAATGGCTTGCATGTTGGTAATTTTCTTTAGTGAAACCTTTTCGAAGTTGAAATTTATAATATGGACAATGCGATAAGCAGGCAGTTGCTGTCTGTAATAACGTCGTACAGATTCTAGATATGTCAAAGTTGTTATGCATGCAATCTAATAAAAAAAGGTGCTATTATATTCTATCCAAAACAGGCTAGCCCTGCGAAAATCAGGTTTCTTACTAATTGTATAATGCTCCTGTTCTCTTCGAATCTGAAATATCAACAACCTCCTTTGACTTCAAAGAGAATGATGAGATTTAAAAGTTTAATCTATATAATAACTTTAAGAGATTGGATGGACTCATCAAATTAAGTAAAAACAAAATTTGCTCCATTTTTATGTGTATCAAATTATGAGTCAAAATGTATAGAGGTCATCTGTATGCATGTCATTGAATTTTCTCCCTAGAAGAGGGGTTCCTTGAAAGCTAGTTTAATTTCCAATTTTAAGGGAGACACATTCAGACAACACCCCATCACTAGGGGTTCTATGAATGCAAACCCTTCAGGGATAGAAACATGAGAAATCACTAACAATTTTGAAACTAGGGTACTTAAATCGTTGTTTTGATGAGATAGAATAGATAAGCATGGGTTGGTTATAGTTGGAGATGAGTAGACCTATGCATGAGAATTTCTTATAAGTAAAATATGGGTTTTCTTTTCACGATAAGATGTTTAAACATTCATTGGAAGGTTCTCTCTTCAAAGTTACATAGAGAATTTTGCTTCATTTTCTCATCTCATAACAATATCTAGGGTGGCTGTATGTTTTATGAAAATAAAACTTTAAACCAAAAACGATAGAATTTAAAGATCTTGGAGTTTTATAAATAAGCTAACAAGAAATGATATATAATTCATTATGTTCTTTCACAACTTACTTTTAATGATCATTCAACATTACAATGGTAATCAATCTCATTCTTTATATGCTCCCATTCAAACAATGAAGAGTGATCACTACCTCACAAAGTAGGAGGGTTCTATTAAGCAACTCTTTAGTGTATTCCATGAATGATATAATCTAGTTGCTTCCCTTGCCAAACATTCCATTTCATAGGCATAATTGTACTTTTCTGATGATGTTTCTCTAACTTAGGTTATGATTCAATGGGTAGTAAACTTGCATTATATAATTTCATACTATCAACAAGCTTGGGTGCCACATGTACATTACAACATCTTTTAGGGTATTCTTTAGGAATGCCTTCGCTAAGGAGTGGTTCATAACTTTCTTATTGCTAATCATAAGATTTGCATTGGAAATTGGACCAATAGTGACGGAGGGGCATCCAAGAGCACAAGTAATATACAATAGGAAGGCGTGATAAAAGGAAGGGCAATATAAGAAGGTGAAACAAAGGTTATAACAGGGAAAAATGTGCAAAGTGTGATTGGATACACGTAGTTTTTGCATAGAGGCAGAAACTGTGCAATAATTGATGGATGTTAGAGAGGACGATGTGGAGCACAATTCTAATTTGTATAGGATGAACATGACAAGGGGCATGCATATAAAGCATAATAGTATGATAGGGAGTTGAAATGTCAGGGGTTGCTCTATGCAATTGGAGAAGAACAACTAGATTGGTCTATGAAGAGTTGCAAAGGGTGTTGAAGAGTTAGTTGTGAATCGATAAGTAGGATGCTAGGTAGTGCTGCAAGTATCTTTGATTTCTTGTAATATTTTCTATTTTTCCATTGAAATTTTTCTGATGTTGGAGATTCAATGCAACACGGAAAGTTCACCTGTTCACCTCTTTGATTAAAGGTTTCCCAATTCTCAACCCTGTGAATTTTCTGCATCAAGGTTATCATGATGGTATAGAACATAGGAATGGGAATCCAAGAAGAAAAGATACCAACTTAATTAGATAAGTTTCAGCCCTTTAGGGCTACTTATCCCACACAAACTAGATCTAGAAATTTACCTTTACAATAGTTAGAAGAGCAATAAATTGACATATAACAGCAGCAAAACAGCTCTTAGATTCTTCAATGATAATATCAAATCAATCAACAAATTGAATTTTTACTTATGCCAAATCAACAAGGCATATATCGTTGCAAATACCAATAAATGAGGAATAGACATGATCTAAAATCATATCTAGAAATTGCATAAGTTTTGGACAGCTAAAAGTTTCATTAATATGTTCAAGATGAAGTTCATGTACATACCATAGCCTTCTGTAAAGGTTGGTACAAATCGCTAACTCTGAATAACCCTAACTATGAAAAATAATGAAAACCCTAGCTCAACCAATGGGCTCCAACACATAAGAATCATTCCAACAAGTCATCTAAGGAAAGAAGTCCTCTTCTCCCCCGGATATACCATAAAGATTTCTCACAAAACCATAAGATCAAACCTCTAAGGGATAAACCCTAACTTGAGGCTTTCAAAATACTACAAGATACTTCAAGACGACGGAGAGAGAGAGAAGATTAGTGCACACTTTCTCTAGGTTACATTTTGCACAAGGGTGAAATACATGATAGGGAATGATATACATGAGAAGCCATCACCAATGCCTTCTTTACATAAGCAAACCCTAGTGTCGCACAAGGATCAAGCTCCAAGCCAAAATGTTTGCTCTAGATTTCATAATTCCTCTTATGTTTCCCTGATAAAGCTTAGCAATTTCCTCCAAAAAGATGAGCACTGTTAAAATCTGGAAGTTCTATGCAGAGATTTAAAAATTCTTTACAGAAACTTGAAAGTTCTATGCACAAAACTGAATGTACATTGCAGAAAATTGAATGTACTATGAAAAAAATTGAATAGAACTGAATGTACTTTACAAAAAACTGTATGTTTTATGTAACTTTTCAGATTAGCAACTGTAGATAGGACATAAACTTAAGGGTCATATAAAGATAGCTAACAAAAATATAAGACATTGAGAGTTATGTCCAATGACCTGGGCAAAACCCACAAGGGGAAAACCCAAATTATTCTTCTATTAGATTTCTTCAATTGTTCAGTAGAGTACAAAGAGAGAGAGAGAATGAAAATGAATAAAGCCACCAATGTTTAATCAACTTGCAGCTGAAGTGCTCTTGCTCTTTGCTTGAAAATCTCCTCTTAATCAGATCTCGTCCTTCACGCTTGCTCTAGCTCTTCTCTTGCTCTTACTCTTCACTTGCTCTCACGCTTCTCTTGCATACACTCAACACTAGCTCTCCTTCTTCACAATGAACATGCTACTTTCAACTCTCACGTGTTCTTGCTTAAATATATGAGAAAGGAGAGGGGTTACAAAATGAATTCATACCTTGAGCTAATAATAGGAAAATCGAATTCCATGAGGGAGGAGTTACTTGAGGAGAAGTGTAACTCATTTCAATAATAGAGAGAGGTACAATTTTCTTAAGGAGTTGCAATTTGAATTAGGGAGAGAGTTACACTTACACATGTGAGAATATTTGGTGAAAGTTATAAATTGAATTGAATGAGAGAGTTACAAGTGCATTTAATGAGGAGTTACGTTTTTGCCATACAATGGATTAGTGAGGGAGAGTTACATTCTCTTAAGTGTGGAGTTACTATTTTATTCTAAGAGAGAATTCATTTTTAGTAATCCATTAAAGGTGAATGACTTTAGATAATTTTATAAATAATAGTATCATAATAATAATTATTATAATACTAGTGATTAATAAATATTAATTCTTGACTTGTATAATCATGATTGATTTGATTTTAAAGTGTATTCCATATGTTGAGATCATCGTTGATCATTAAGACACAACTTTCTATTTTTGGAAAGTTACTTCCAAATTGAGATGTGACTCGTTATTTTTGGAAAGTCATATTGGATGGTCAAAAATGAAATTTATTATAAGTGGTCCAAACATGATTGAAAGATATGATTTCTTCTAGGAGAAACCCTGAGCTACCAAATTTTAACACCCTCTAAACTAGGGAGGATTTCTTTTTACATCAAAGATCTTTGCTTCCTCTAATCTCATTCATTCATTTAAGCTCAACTCTAATTTGAAACAGTTGTAACAATGATGTCACAATCTAAAAAAGAATCATACACTTGATACAAATTTGAAAATGAAATGATCATCACATGTCACATAGACAAGGATTATACTCAACTAATTTTCATCTCAAAAATTAGGTGATAGAACACAGGTATCACATAGACAAGACTCAAACAAGTCACATAGACAAGAATCAAATAGAACCAAGTGCCAAGTGGTGGAACACTTGCATCCTAGACAAGTTTCACAACACCTATTGGCAAGATAGGTGGCACTTCCCACGTCCTAGACTATGAGTCGGATGAATACTGAGGCCTACTCTTGTGGCACACACTACACAAGAGGTCCCTCATCCTCAAGAGCTTTTCGACATCATTCCCTAATGATTTGAGCGGACATGGGGCAAATGCAACTCAGTTTTCTCAATCAATTGTGACCGCTTCCCGGAAGGGTCACGTCCGTAAGTCCAAGTTGCTCCCTAAAAACCAAGAACTTCCCTTTCGGTAAAGGCTTGGTAAGAATGTCAAATATCTTATCATTAGAGGTCCAGATGTGATGGAACCTCACTGCTCCTCTTTGCACCTTATTTCGGATATAGTGATACTCGATCTCAATATGATTGGACTTGTCATGAAACACAAAATTTTCTACAAGATGAGTCCCACTCTTATTGTCACAATATATAACTCTTGTGCCTTGAACGTTCTCAAATAGTTCCCCAAAAATATTTCTTAGCCAAACTACCTCACAGCTAGCCATGCTAGCAATAATGTACTTTGCTTCAGTTGTACTCAGTGCAATGGACATTTGCTTTCTACTCATCCAAGAGATCATGGTAGATCCCAAGCTAAAACAACACCCAGAAATTCGAACTAAGTGATCATTCTGCAATAGAGGGGCAGGGATAGTTCGAGAATACTGGATGGAGAGGTGGAGAGCCACTAGTGGAGGCAACACAACATTTAGAGGGATTGATGATGGCATAGTCTAGGCCCACGAAGGCTTGACGTAGAGCCAAAAGGGCCAGTGCAAAGGAGAGAGTTGCCTTCACGCAGAAATCTGGAACTGTCGGAATAGTTGGGAGATGTTGACGCAGAAGCTCTAGGAGGCAGAAGAGATAGTGCAGGGTTGGCGCAGATCCTTTAAGGTTGATGCAGGGCCATCATAGAGATAGTAGGGGTTAGCCAGTTCTCCTGCCAAATCAACCAAAAACTGCCGAGTGAAGTGAGGTAATCTCACTCAGTTTTCCGCCATTATATTTTTTCTCTGTCACTGGATTGCGGAGACAACCAACATTGTATTTTGAACTACTACTTAATAAATAAAACCCTCATAGTTGCTACACCAGTTTTCCCGCATTGGGTTTTTCCAGGGACTATTCTGTCCAAAAATAACGATGTCCTATGTATCTTGTTCCTTGCCCAGTTTCTTGTTTCATGTAATCAAATTAAATTGGTGTAGGTTGCAGAAGTAGTTTACTTCAATATTATTCAAAAATATCTTGATAATGTAAATTAAAATCAAGTAGGAGAAATAAATTCAGTTTTGTTGTAGGAGGGATTCCTTGAGTATAGGAATTTTCACATGGTATCGGAGCATTGATTTTGAAACAAGAAGGATCCAGCACTGAGCAGAGAGGCCTATAGGTGCATTTGGCAGCAATTCGAATCCCCTTTAAGGGATGCATAGTCCTTACCAGGAAAGCAGAGATTCCAGGGAAATCTCTCTCTGAGAGAAATGATAGAGGTATGATTTCTGAATCATGAGCTTGTAGAGGCAGAGGGAGTGACGCAAAGCTTCAACACAGTGCTTGAAGGGCACAGTTTCTGTCGAGGAAGAAATTTGTCATAAAAGAGCGAAGATACATGGATAATTTTCTCCTTAGAGAACTTTCTTGCCAAAAGTTTGAACATTTCACTTGTCTGGCAGCACACCAGTGTTGTGTAGTGACTAGAGGAGTTAGTTCGACAGTTTGGGTGAGATGGCATCACTAGGGCTCAGAGATCAGGACAGGCTGGAAGGAGTTTCCACCTATGTCATATGGAAGACCAAACACTTAGTTGTTCTGGAGGAGTACAATCTCGAAACTTACGTCAATAGTGTTGTGGTTGTTCGTGTGGAAAATGATTAGAAGAAGTACAAGGTCGAACAGGGAAAGGCAAAGAGGTTCATACTCGATTGATCCGGATTTAAACAAGAACGCAACAAATTACAGAGATAACCATAAACACAGAGATGCAGTGAAAATAATACTTCATTTCCTTAATGTAAAATACTAAAATATGCTTACAAACAGAAATGGAAATAAACTACTTAGGGCGATGGTAGCTTATCTCTAAGAAGAGATGTGGTGGCTACATGCCTTTGAACTGCCTTACAATGAGGCTCAAGGGCCTTTTTATTATTGAACAATAAGAGCAAACCTTAAACAACCAAAACTGTAACCCGAGAAGATGTAACACCAAGAGTTTGGGCCCTGTTTGGGTGAGTTGAACAACCAATTTCCCGGGGTCACGACTTGGTCATATTATCTCCGTTTGACGCGCATGATAGCCCGTTGGAAAGATTTCTCCAAGGACTAATGACAAAAAAATGATTTTACACAATATATCACTAGAAGTATATTTCCAAAAAAACGTCATTTAGGGCCTCAAAACAGCTCTGGAAGTTTAGGACCCGAAAAACTGCTAAAAATAGTAATTGTGCTACAATTACAGAAACTGAAAAACTTAAAGAAGCAATGGTGGGGGTCCAAGTGGAATTGGAAGATGGCTACCAATATCCACCTAAATCATTCCTCCCCCCTTAGGAAGCAATGGTCCCCATTCCGTTGAGTTCCTCCATAAGATGAGGGAACTTCTGCTGAACTTGGTCCGTGGTGAGCCACTTGCCTTGGTGAAGGAGTTGGCCTACTTTGAAAACTCGATAAAGTTGGATATTTTGCTAGCGATTGTGCTTGATCTGTGTCCATGATCCAATCAGTTGCAGCTTGTTCCATGCAATCAAGATTTAACTCTGTGGGTGTGAGTTGTTTTACAATGTTGGATGTGTCTAGTAATGGTGGAAAGTATGGATGAAGGTGGTCCACATTGAACACTGGGTGCAAGCCAAGGAATGGAGGAATGCTGAGCTCAAATGCATTGTCCCCCACAACCTTGGTAAAGGTGTAAGGACCATAACGGAGTGGTCTGAGTTTCTGATAGGTTCCGGTAAGGCGTTCCTTTTGCAAATGCAACCAGACTTTGTCAACCACCTGAAACTTGTGTGGCACCCGATGTTGATCATGTCGCTACTTGTACTTGCCATTTGATTTTTCGAGAATGTCATGGACCTACTGGCGAATATGTTGGATGTGCTCAATGAAGTTGTTTGCCTTATCTGTTTCGGACTGAACGTGAGTTGAATCTACGTGAGTAGTTGCAAATGGCATGGCCATGTCAATGGGACATAGTGGCTGGAATCCCAAGCCCACCTGAAAAGGGTTGTGGCCTGTCGAGCTGTGGAGAGCTTGGTTGTAGTTGTGTTGAACATAGAGGAGACTCTCGTCCCATGCGCGTGGATGCTTTGAGTTGTACATGCGCAGAATGTGTACGATCATCTTGTTGACAACCTCTGTCTAGCCATCAGTTTGAGGATGGAAGGTTGTGGACTTAGTGAGTTTGATGTCCAGCATTGACTAGAGACTGGACCAAAATGTACTGAGGAACCTGTTGTCCCTATTTGAGATGATAGACTGTGGGATCCCAAAGTGTACCCACACTCGTTCAAAGAAGATTTTAGCACTGGCTTCTGCTGTGATTTTATTTTGCAAGCTACCATAATGGTCATCTTCGAGAACCTATCGACGACCACAAAAACACAGTCATTTACATGCTTAGTGGAAGGAAGGCCTGACATGTAACCCATGGAGATGGATTCCCAAGGTCGACTAGGGTAGGTAGCGAGGTATAGAAGCCTTGCTTCTTGATGGTCGGTTTGAAAATGGCGTAGACAGTGCATGATCTTATGTACTTCTCGACATCTTGTTGAAGATTCGGCCAATAGAAATACTTCTGCAGTACTGCCACCGTTTTCTCGACTCCGAAATGCCCAACATCCCGACTGTAGTGTGCCTCCCAAATCATCTTGGCACGCTCGCTTGAAGGAACACAAAGGTGACCCAGGTGGCATAATAGGGCATCCTAGAGGTGAAAATCTGGAACACACTGACCATCCAAGAGTGTCTGGTATGTGTGGCTAAATTTTAGGTCACTTTTGTAGAGAAGTGGCCAGTCAGAAGTCTCGTGCCCACAAGAGTTGAGCACGGTGGTTAACGCCATGATCGGTGGTCGACTGAGGCAATCTGCAACATTATTGGTGCTGCCCTTCTTATACTTGATATTCAAATGGAACTGTTGCAAGTATGTGGACCACTTCTGATGGCGACCATTCTGCAATTTTCCTTGGGTTTGTATGAACTGCAGGGGTCGGTGGTCTGTGTGGATGACTATTTCCATCCCCAAAATGTTATGCTTCCATTGTCAGCAGGCTTGCACAATGGAATGCATCTCTTTGTCATAAGCGGAATACTTTCGGACTATGTCTGAAAGTGTCTCATTGTGATATGCCACTAGATGTCCGTGTTGAGTAAGGACTACCCCAATAGCATAGTCAGAGGCATTTGTCTCGAACTAAAATGGTTGTTGCAAGTGTGGTAATGCGAGCATTGGTGCCGAGCAGAGGCGATCTTTCAACTTTGTGAATGCCTACTGTTGAGATTCAGACCAAAAGAATTTTGCTCTCGCTCCTCCCTTAGTGACTTGACTCAAGGGCCAAGTGATATGAGAAAATCCCAACACAAACTTGCGGTAGAAGTTGGCAAGACCTAGAAAGCTGCGAAGCTCTATCAGAGTGGTTGGAGATGGCCAATCCCGAATGACTTAGATCTTGGCTAGATCCACATGCACCCCCGGTTCATCAATAATGTATCCCAGATACTGAACTTGGGTCATGCCAAAAGTGCATTTCTCCAAATTGGCACATAACTTATGTTGCCGCAGTGTTTGGAGACCCTGTCACATGTGGTGGAGGTGCTCTTCCCAACTCTGGTTGAAGATCAGGATGTCATCCAAGTATACCACTACAAATGAGTTGATGAATGGCCGCAAGATGCCATCCATTAGCCTCATGAAGGTTGTAGGAGCATTCACAATCCGAAAGGCATGACCAACCATTCGAAAAGGCCCTCCTTGGCTTTGAAGGCAGTCTTCCACACATCAGAGGGTTCGATTGGTACCTGGTGATATACTGACTTCAAATAAATCTTGCTAAAATATTTTCCCCCTTCAGTTGGTCCAGGAGGTCATCAATCCATGGGATTGGGTACCTATTATGGACAGTGATCTTGTTCAGCGCTCGATAGTCAATACAGAGTCTCCAAGCCCCATCCTTCTTCTATACCAACACGATTGGGCTCCCATAGGGCAATGAACTCGGAAGGATGTGGCCTTTCTGCAGCAGCGCCTGAATCTGCTTCTTGAATTCATCGTTCTCTAGAATGGAGCATCAATAGATTGGTCCATTAGGCAGTGGCGCACCTGGGGTCAGATCGATGGAGTGCTTAACTTGATAGTGCAGAGGAACCCCTACAAAGGAGGTGAAGATGTCCTCGTACTCCTTCACGACCTTGTCCATTTGTACTTGTCATGCGGAGGGGCCCTATCTGGAGGTCATGGCCATCGTCTTCTTCTTTCCTTGAGCGTGTATAATCAGGGAAACAAATTTCCCGGTTTTGGAAATGAGCTTACTGCATTGTTCTGCAGTAACCATAGAGATGGTGGTAGGCAGTGCTACCTCTGGTATCCTGTAAAACTTATTTCCCAAAGTAACAATAACAGCACGAGGCCTTGATTCATACACAGCATGTCGCTTCCACAAGTATGGTTGTCCTAATAATACATCACAAACTTCAAGGGGAGCAATGTTACACAATACCTCATCTGTGGAGGGCTTGATTTTGTATGGAAGGCGACACTATTGGCTCACACAAAGATCTCATCCTTGGTAAAGCCACCCGTTGGTGTACAGTTGTGGATGTGTTGTGGTTGGTAAGCCCATACGCTTCATGACCTCTGCCGAAATGAGGTTCTTTTGGTTCCCACTGTTGACAATGAATTGTAGCGGGGTGCCCTTTACCCACATCTGGGAGTGGAAGAGACGATCCTCCTCCTCTGGATCTTTGGGTTCCTCCTTTTGGATCTTCGTAGGGGCAATAGTGGCATTGGGCTCCGCATCGACAATCTGCTTCCCTTTGTCATTCCCCTTGTCGGGTTCTGACTCAGAGTCGGAACATGCATCTAATTTTGAAACCTTTAGCTCGGCCACGAGTAACTGCTTGGCCCGACACTCACTTGTGTTGTGAGTGGAGCTCTTATGGAACTCACACCACTTTCCCGTGTCCTTTTTTGGCTTCATGATGCTGTTCTTTGCTTGCAGCTTTGGCGGGTTGTCTTGGGCCGCCCCACCCTGGCTTTGTCTTTTGTTCTACGGTTTGGGGGCACCTTTCCCTTGCTTCAGTTACACAGATCCAAAGTCTCGCTTCTTCTGTTTAAAATTTTGCTCGGCCTTGACGACATATCGATATGCCATGCTGAGCGAGGAGATGTTCAAGAATTCTATTTCTTCCTGGATGTACTTGTGCAGGCAGCCACAGTATTGAGTACCAAACGCGGCTCTGTATCCTTGATACCCAACGTTGTGCGAAGGGTATGGAAAATATTGGTGAACTCTGGCACATCTTGGCCCATTCCATGCCGCAGCGTGGTCCACTTTATGTATTGATCCTCATAGCTTCCGACATGGTAGTACTGCTCCTTGATGGAATCCGGGAATGAAATCCAAGTGGGTGCGGCTGAAAATAGTGAGCCTGTACTTTCATCCTTCTGCTCGTAGTAGGTTTCCCACCAGTCCTTGATGTGGGGAGCTGCTTTGAGGAGAGCGAAAATAATCTTTTCCCGACTGGAAAAATCATGAATATAAAAATAACCCTCTAGCAGATTTAACCATTTATCGACGGCATCTGTGTCTATCTGACCCTCAAATATGGGGATTTCAAAATTAACTTGTACCTTAAATGGTGCGGCATTTCCAGAGTAGGTGTTGGAAGCCGATGCATCGCCCTTGGGTAGCCATTGAAGGATCTGGGTAAAGTTTTCCATCATTGCATTTCTTTGTCGCTCGAGGGATTCCTCGAGCAAGATTTTGATAGGATCTCCTGCCCCCTTGTCTTTCTTTTCATCCACCATGGGAGGTTGTCGGGATTTGCAAGGTTGGTCTTGCAAAGGTTTGACCAATTCAAGCCCTAACTCCTTATATCCCGACCTCATTGGGGACAAATAGAGAAAAACAAAGCAGACCGCTCTGATACCACTGATCTGGATTAAACAGAAATGCAACAAATTACAGAGATAACCATAAACACAGAGATGTGACGGAAATAATACTTCATTTCATTAATTGAAAATATTGAAATATGCTTACAAACAGAAATGGAAATAAACCAGCTAGGGCGATGGTAGCTTATCTCTGAGAAGAGATGTGGCGGCTACATGTCTCTAAACTACCTTACAATGAGGCTCAAGTGCTTGTTTATTATTGAACAATAAGAGCAAACCCTAAACAACCAAAACCCTAACCCGAGGAGATGTAACACCAAGAGTTTATGGGCCCCATTGGGGTGAGTTGGACAACCAACTTTCCAGGG
The DNA here is from genome assembly GCA_000404065.3 of Pinus taeda. Lineage (NCBI taxonomy): Eukaryota > Viridiplantae > Streptophyta > Pinopsida > Pinales > Pinaceae > Pinus > Pinus taeda. The sequence goes on along the minus strand of APFE030043067.1, from coordinate 171,828 downwards.
TCGTAACTTGGTCATATTATCTCTGTTTGACGTGCATGATAACCCGTTGGAAAGATATCCCTGAGGAATACGACTAAAAAATGATCTTATTAAAAAAATCGTTGGTGGTAGATTTCCAAAAAAACAACGTTTAGGGCCTCAAAACGGCTACAGAAGTTTAGGACCCGAAAAACTGCTAAAAATAGTAAATTGTGCTACAATTAAGGAAACTTAAAAGCTGAAAGAAGCAATGGTGGGGGTCCAAGTGGAATTGATTGGTGGCCACCAATATCCACCTGGATCATTCATCCCCCCTTAGGAAGCAATGGTCCCTATTGCATTGAGTTCCTCCATGAGATGAGGGAACTTCTGTTGAACTTGGTTCGTGGTGAGCCACTTGCCCTAGTGAAGGAGTTGGTCTGCTTTCACATCTCGATACAGTTGGATATTCTGCTAGTGAGTGTGTTTGATCTATGTGTTCATGATCCAATCAGTTGCATCTTGTTCCATTCAATCTGGATTTAACTCTATGGGTGTGAGTTGTTCTACAATGTCGGATGTGTCTAGTAATGGTGGAAAGTATGGCCGAAGGCAGTCCACATTGAACACTAGGTGCAGGCCAGGAATGGGGGAATGCTGAGCTCAAATGCATTGTCTCCCACAGCCTTGGTAATGGTGTAAGGCCCTGTTGGGTCCCTATAATACTAGTGATTACCCCATTACTATTGTAGTTGTACCCCTTGTTGTGTAGGTAAATCCCCTCTGCGGATAGAGGTGATCCCACTAGCCTAAATGGGGTCTAGCAACAATCAAACAACGCTAACACGCAGGTTCCTAATTGCAAAGTAAAGATCGATGATGAGGGTCTACCTCGAATCCAACGCTAGTATTTGTAGAAGAGTCGTCGCTCCCGTTCTTTCGCTCCAGCTGGTCACAATCCCCACGATCCTCGTGAACGGACACCTGCACATGCAAAGAACAACACAAATACAAGCATAAAATCCAAGAAATGAAACTATATATCAGTCAGAAAGGATATAACTCAAACATCATTGTAAAGACAGTGAGAGTGGAACCATAATGATAGTCGTCTATTATTATTGATAAACAAAGAAGAATACAACCAAGTTCTGACGTCAAATCCTCCTTTGACTGGGTGATCAGCAACACATGCCTTGCAAAGCTTGTTGGGAATGGGGAACAAGCCTCTCTCTCCTTGGTTACTTGGACAAAGATCTCCTCCTTAAAGATATAGCCTCATGGGGATGAACAAGGCCTCTTGTAGCATGAGCTTAGCGATTCTCAGACTTTGGGACTTAGAATTTGGAGCTTGAAGAGTAGAATTACTAACTAGCTTGTCAAAGGCAAAAGGGCAAGCTTATATAGAGAGAGGAGAAGGAGATAAGATCATCCACAAGATTCATGGGGTTGTCCTTATCATTAGGAAGCTTTCATGATAGGTGGAGAACTACTTCCCTTCTATGGAGATTCGAAGCCCAACCGAAGTAACTCAAACTGGAATCAGTTCATGGATAGGTTAAGAATAACCTTCGCAAGCTGGTTTGTTAAAAACTTTACCCAACTGGGTTGGCGCTAGTGCGACTCTGAGACAGAGCGCCAGCTGGTGCGCCCTGGCGCGAGTGATACACTAAGGAACAACGCCAATTGAAAAAGGGTTATTTTTATGGGTATTTTGCAGAAGGTGTCTTCAGGGCATATGAAGTATATATTCAAGGGGATACAATGCAAGTGTTTTTAGGTTATGTCACTTCTCACAGGTCCCGGAATAAGTCCTCCAATGTGCGGGAGAAGGGGTAAAAGGGACGGTGACAAAATACTGTGTAACAGATGCCCCCTAAAGCGTGAGGCCCGAGAGAGAGAGAGGGGTGAAATGCTTTACAAGAACATGGTCGACTGAAAACACGGCCACCGGAGAACCTGCAGGGAGTACAACTGATATCTCAAGTACATGATGTATGTGGTATGGGTGCAGCCATCCATAGCAGAGTACATAAAAATCTGGATCCAAGGTATGGAAGCAAGCATCCAGCGAGGATCGATGAATAGACTCAGGCATGGTCGCAGCCATCCAGTAAATGAGTCATGTAATGATCATAATAATCCACAAAATCGCAACCTGGATCTCAACAGACACAATCCAGGGTCTTGCGCTCCATCTCGACCCAAACAAAGTACAAGTTCAAGCATGCGAATATGGGAATCGAAGTCGAACATGCAGGAACATCGTCTGATTACCAGTCAATGATGAAAACTGTTAACAGACGCGAGAGGTACCACCAATAATGACAATGGTCCTCAAGGTACTTGTTGGTACCATTCCATGACCCCTTTTTCCCTCCCAAAACATGACATTTGCCTACCTCTTTTCATCATTTATTTCTCAGATCCCTTGGAAATTGATTAGTTAATAGTCTTATGGTTATTAAATTGCATTGAAATTGATTTAAGGGTTTTATGTTAATGAATTAGGAATTTTTGGCAAAATGACTACATGAAGTTCCAACATCCTGTAATTGGTTTATTGTTTGACATGTGGCATGACAGCTAGGCTAGAGCGAAGGGTAGGGATGAAAAGCGGAATGTCCAAGCATGGACGAACACCTATCCCATAGCAAAATCAACCCTCCTACATGCGCGGTCAATGAAGGTCAACTATGGCATGTTGGCGACAAAGGCAACAACAGCACGCATTCCAAATCGATTTAAGTTTTGTTTCCTTTTTAAATCAGTTAGGATAGAAACATTTTCAAAAAATCGTGATGTGGTAAAAGCGGCAACAGCCTGCTCATGAATGTACATCCGTTTTCAAGGGATGTAAAAACCATATGTAAACATAGTTCTGAACCGGTTGTATTATCATTATCATTATCGTTGTTTCAAAAACAGAGTTTCGATTTTAATATCAAAGACTTGCATTACAGTCACGATTTCGCTGTGTTGATTTGGTAATCGTTGGATCACAGTTCAGTATACCTGGAACGCGGACGGGCCCTACGTAACGTGGTATACTGTTGTTTTATTTCATTTACAGTTAGGGTATTAATATGTGCAGTGATTCAAATTGATTTATGTTTATGATATGCTTATATGTTTATGAATGCGCTTGAATAGATTATCACTTGGATCGTGAATCATATCCTGTAAGGGATTCGATCCCTTGTTATCTTGTAGAGCACTGTCATGAACTCTATGCTTATGATTTCCATCTATTTTTATCTTGCATGACTGTTAATGAATGTTGAGTATTCGCTAAACAGAGGTTTTATGTATGATGTCTCTGTAAGGGGACTAAAATCTTGATTTACAGTGATACACAACGTTTTGATTTGTTAAATGAATTGAATCTTGGTTGATAGTAATACATAGTGTGTTTTAGTTTGATAATGAATCGAATGACAACATTGTAATTAGGAAGATTAGACTTAGATAACGATCCTTTATGTCTATATACTTTAGGCGCACGCCTCTAAGTCTACGCACCCTGGTCGATAATAAATATAGCCTAGTCTAGCACCCTAGATAGGACACTACATTTTGGCGCCGTTGCCGGGAGGCGTTACTTAAAGGATTTAAAAAGAAAAAAAATTTTCAATAAACAAAAATAAACAAAAAACACAGTTAAAAATCATGTTCATTTATGCCTAGATTTAGAGACAGTCAGGGTTAGATTCATAAAGGACCCCCCGCCATTCAAAAACTAACCCATCATCATCAGGAGCAGACTCTTTAAGGAATTCAACACCAGCTGAGGAGGACATTATACAAACATTAGAGGATAAACAAAAATTATGACAGAGACTTACTCTCATCGAAAGGCAAACTTTATTAACACATAAATCGCAGAAGAAGGACTTTCCTAGGTCTTCCACACAAGGAGAAAGTAGCACAGTGACCGAAAAATCTTTCTTTAATCTCATCTTTGAAACAAGTGACTCTGACACAGAGAAACCTATTAAAACGGCTGAGGAAGGAGATGGATCAGTACCACATCAAGGACATAGAGACGAAGAAGAGTCAACTTTTCCTTTTCCTATACATGAACCACAAGAGGATGATGAGATCAAAATGAAGAACATACCTCCATCAGTGCTACCTAACATTTATGGTATGGCTTTAGAAGATCCGGACTCATTCTTGTTCGAGTTCGACATTGTATGTCGAACATATGGCTATACTGATGATGCCCATAGGTTTAGACTTTTTCCAACGACATTAAAGGCATCAGCCTTAAGATGTTTCATGAGGCTTGGTGAGCATACTATAACTGATTGGGATGGCATGAGAAGAGTATTTCTAAGGAAATATCAACCCTACTGCAGATCCAAAGACTCTAAAGATGACATCTTTAGAATGAGCCAGCAAGAGGATGAAACCTTAGAGGAATACTTAGAACGGTTTGTCTACAACTTACAAAAATCCAAACACTGAACTATGCCTCTTGATCTGATCCGCACAATATTCTTGAAAGGCATCAGAGAGGAATACATGGATGACCTTAACTTGATGGGTAAAGGTGACATTTATGTTTTACCCTTTGAAGAAATCGTTTACTTATGCGAAAAGTATTCAAGGAGTAAAGTTAAAATGGGAAAAAGAACCCTGTCATCCAAAGTCACAATGTCTGCTTCAGCAAGTGTCACAAGGGCTGAGATAGGGATCTATTAGAAGAGTTTAAAACAGATCTGTTAAGCACGATAGGGAACCAAATTGACACTCTAAAAGCTAAAAAGAAACAAGAAGCTGAAGATCAGATAATGGCTATTTTCTGCCCAAAGTGGGGGAAGAAACATGCATTAAAGGATTGTCCACTAGAAAACATCCAAGTTTGTGCTTTCTGTACTGAACATCATGATATATTCAACTGTCCTAAAGTTAAGGTTTTGCAGAACTGTAATATGGCAGCCATTGCAGAGATGGAAAACGTGTATTACATGGGCACAAAGAGACCATGGCAGCCAAGGCCAGCACCTCAAGGTATGTTCCCAAATCAAAATTTGCAATTTCCTGTAAATGATCAAATGTATGCACATAATTCATGGAATGTACCCATGCCATGGCAGCATCAAAACCACCCACAACAACAATGGAGACCATCTCAACAATACTCTCAATCTTATCATACATATCCTCAATCATACCCACCATATTCACAACCATATCAACAATACCATCACCCATATTCATCACATTCTCAACCATATCAGCAGTATCCTCAGCAAGTTGTTTATCAGCCTCAACCTACTCAATAAGCACTGCCTGCTCCTCCACCAATAAATCCACCACAACTACAATTTCCAGCTAACTCACA